>RJWH01004122.1:0-120826 GCA_004363575.1 Solenodon paradoxus | reverse complement strand
TAAACATTTTCATGTAACCGTATTACAGTCTGGATCCGGGTCAGGGGGACACTAGTGAGCAGAGCCTCTTCCAGGAGCCGAGGCCTCACCCCACACGGGACCCAGTACCTGGAACTGCACCCAAGAAGGGAGCATGTCCGTCCAGGTATGGAAACAGGGGCGTCCCTCGGAGAACAGTCGGACTCTGGGGAGCAGAGACACGGGGAGCGAACAGATACAGTGTGCTCAGACCTGACTGAAGTGCTCATTTGTTGAACAAATGTCTCCCTCAGGAGGAATAGGAAAGAGGGTTATCCTGTCAGTGAGCAGAGACTGTCTCAGACCCTCTTCTGTCTGTGGGGCGGGCACTGGGAGACTCCCTACTGCAACAGGGTGGGAGGGCAAAGTCCCCACCCTCCACTGTCAGCAGTGCTGCAGCCAAGGGACAGCCAGCTCTCAGTCCGCTTCTCGGGGTCCCCAGGGTCCCCAGGGACAGCAGTCGCCCTGTGGGCGCCCTGGCAGCTGGAGTCTGCCCTGCATGGGCAGCCAGTGCTTTCCTGAAGAGCACGGGGTGTGGGGCTTCCCACTAGGCTGCAGCAGCCCTCAGGGAGGATCGAGACACACACCCCTCCCCCAGGACCACAAACCAATGCCCGGGGTCACTGGCCTGCTGTCTAGAGCCACAGGTCCCCGCAGCTGGAGGTCCTGCCCCCAAACCTACACTCTGCAACCTGAAACCATAACACGAGATCACTACTTCAGGCAGGGAGAGGAAGCATCTAGCCTGATCTACAGAATAAACACAGGCACCAAACAGGTGAGGAGCAGAGAAATTCACCCCAAAGGATGGAGCAAAACAAAACCCCCGAGAAAAATCCTGATGCAACAAAATTAAGTAAACCACATGAAGATTCCAAAGCAACAGCATAATAAAGCTCACTGCAGTCCGGAGAACAAGGGGCGAACGAAATGAGGCTCACAGCAGAGAGAAAGCGTGGGAGCGTCGCAAGCAGGATTCACGGCACTAAAGAACACGATAGCGAAGAACAAAACACAAGGCGGGCTCAATAGCAAGCTGGAAGGAGCTTCCAATCAAATCAGTAAGGTTGGTGTGCCCTGGTGGAGCAGTGGTTAGTTAAGTCAGCTGCTTCTGGAGAAGCACAGACCATGCACCGCCCAAGGGCCCAGGTTCACATCCCAGGTCCAGAGGGGAACAACCAACGTGAACAACTAAGATAAAAATAAAATGCTTCTTCCTCCTCTTTCTTCCTGACTGTTGCTTTCCTTTAGAAAGAAAAAATAAACCAACGAGGCAGAAGATAGGGCAGTGGAAATCATGCAAGTAAAGAAGCAAAGGGAAAATGAGTTTTAAAACACTCCGAGTATCAAACTTATGCGGAAGCATCAAGAGGAACGACATTTACATCATCGGGGTTCCAGAGGGAAGAGAGAGAGAAAAGGGAGCTGAAAGCTTAAGAAACAATAACTGAGAACACTTCCCTGACCCGAACACAGACACAGACTCTGGGTCCAGAAAGCTCAGACACGTCCAAAGAAAACAAACACATGTAGGCACACGCGAAGACACGCTGGAATTAAAATGAAAAACAAAGTTGTTAAAGGCAGCTAGAGAAGAGTCGGGTATGAGACAGCAGCCCCCACAAGACTGTCTGCAGACTTCTCAGCAGGCCAGAAGGAAGTGGCATGCTTTACTCAAGAGTGCTGAAATAAAAGGATTTCCAGCCAAGAATATTTTAACCTTTCGGTTATCACTTAGAACTGATGGAGTTATAAAGAGCTTCACTGACAAACTGAAGTTAAAGGAATTCGGCATGACTAAACTAGCCTTACACCAGAGACTAACAGTTTCTACTAAATGAAAAGAAGGCGCCCCCCCGGTGGAGCAGGGGTCATGTCAATCGCCTCAAAAGTTGCGCAGGCCACATACCCTTGGGTTCAAGCTCTGGGTCTATGGGGAAAACAACCAGTGTGAACACCTAAATAAAAAATTTTTAAATAAAGATGTTTCATCCTCTTTTTTCCTGCCAGCCTGCATCTTTCCTTTAAAAAAGAAAAGACACCCCACTTAAAAGCAGCAAGAAATCAAAAATGTAAAATGGGGTAAGGGAGGAGGAGAATAAAAATGTGAACTATTACAAGGAGCTTGAGGTTAACTTACTTTCAATTTTAAAATAAATTATAAGCAAAGCAATAAGATATTTCACATCTCTGAGAATAATGATTAGCCAAAAGATGAGAAACAACAAATGCTGGAGAGAAACCGAGAAGCCTTATACACTGTTGGCGGGAGTATAAATTGGTACAGCCTCCATGGGAATCAGTATGGATTTTCTCCTCAATAAAGTAGGGAAATTCCATACAATTCCATTACCACATTTCTGGGTGTTAACTGGAAAAGCACAGACACTCATTCACAGAGATACACGCACCCTACATTTACTGCAGCATTATTCGCAACAGGCAAGAGCTAGGAACAACCCCTCTGTGGCCATCAACAGACAACTGGGTAAGATGTGCTGTGTACACACAGTGGAGCACTACACCGCCATCGTGAGCATGAAATCCTGCTGTTGGCAATAACACGGATAGACTGGAGGGAATTAAACTCAGGGAGAAGAGTCAGAAGGAGAAAGACAAACACCATGATTTTGCTCATCTGCAGTAGGTATAGAAACCAAACAAATGAACCAAATCAAACAAAAACAGACTTTATTTACAGGAATAAATTGAGGGTTACCACGAAGCAAGGGGGAAGAGGAGTGGGCCCATCGGGTAACAGGGACAGTGTATGATGGAGAGGACTGAGCTGTTAGTGGTGAACTTAATGAATTACAGACCGTGTTTACAATGATGCACACCTGAAACCTATATGCTAAAATGCAATACTAATTTACAAATTTTTAAATAAGAATACATTAGCTATATACTGAATCCATGTGCATTTAGTTCTAATTTACCACCATGAAAAAGCACAAACTGGATGACACCAAGAACACTGCAAAAACTGTTGTCATAAAGCTACCTATGTCTCTAAGTTACTGCTCCTATTCATTTTAGCGAGACCCACCCAAGTAAAATTCAAATTTACAAGAGTAGTCAAATCTTATCAGTGGACATATTTCTCTTATTAAAGAGTAAAGTCAAGAACTATCCCTGACAATAATGAATGGTGGTAACAGATGGCTCTAGCTTCCCTGCTACGTTGGGCATTCTTGTGCACTTGTTTCTAATGATTGTCCTCTTGTATGACTTCTACTCTTCCTAGTGGCAAATGCTACCTGCTATAAATCGTGTCTCTCAGAAAGGAGGTTAGGAATGACTGGTAAAACCACCATCCTTAAGACCATAGAGGTTCCATGGCCGCAACGGAGAACCGAACTCTAAGTGTACCAGCACACATGACGTGGTGGCCCCGGACGTGTGCTGACGTAGTAGGGGAATGTGCCTAAGATGGGTCTCATCATCTGCTGACAAAATCAAAAGGTTATTATTAGAAAAATTAAGTGGCTACTGTTTTTGTTAAATGGAAATTACACTCTTTCATTAAGATAACAGAATTCTACTGCTACCTTCCTGTTAGCATTAGAAGGAAGAAATTTGAAAAACAGGTTACTACAACCCTTGCATACAATTTTATTATCATTCGCACAGGATACCTTCTTGGCCTTTTGCCTTTCCTCTCCTTGGCGGTATCCGAATCCACGATGTCTGCTCGGAGGCAGTCCAGAGTCCCCGAGAAGGAGAGGTGCTCTCCAAAGTACATGCGGTAGCAGAGCGGCGCTGTATCCTGTGCCTGAACCCCTGTGTGACTCAGCAGAGGCCTGAAGACCACCTGGAAATAAGATACCAGCCCATCAGGCACCATGCCTCCACATGTCCCCTGAGGGTACAATCATGGAGTAAGGGGCAAAGGTCCTGTATCATGAGCACAGCCCAGCTTCCCTGAGGCTACGGAGGACTTCTGACCCCATCTGCGCATGCAGCTGCCCAGGATCCTCAGAGGTTCCCGGCCGTGCTGAAAGTCTGAGTGCGGGAAAGTACAATTACAAAGTTGTTTAAATCATTCTACGTCTTGCCTCTAAAAAAGCACATGAGGATCTCCCGTGTTTCCATAAAAATCTGTAACATTAGGTTAATAAAATAGTTGATCAACTTTCTATGTTAATAAGAAAATAATATGTACTGCTATATTATGAATATCTATTTTAAAGAGTACTCTGTAGTTGTAACAGTCATTTTACACCTATTTCCGACAACACACTCCTATACATCTTACTATCACGTGTGCTTGCGGAAGGACAGCACCTGGTTCCATCTTGAGGTCACTGCCGCGTGCTTGCTCAGTGCCAGCCTGCACAGAGGCGGTGCTGTGAACCCACACAGGCCTGTCCACCAGGCTGTCTCCAGCCAGCTGCCTCTCACCACATGTTCTCCTCACAGAGTTTTTGCCTATCAAAATGCACATGTGCCATGTCTGCAGAGAGATCAGAGTCCACATCTTCCACCGCCTCTGGTCACCTCGTTTGTGCCAGAAGACAGGAGCTAACAGTAGGCTCGAGCCTGGCTGCCCGAACGGAACCTTGGGAGGAGGCCTCCTCCCTCCCACTTTATCGGCATCTCTTTCCTTTTTCAGGTTCGAGTCAGCCCCATTGTTCCCAGTTGCTGTCACCCACTTATGGCATGATTAAGTCCCTTTTGTCTACCCCAGCTGACCACCCTGACCCATCTTTGGTGGTGCAAGGCCTCACCAGCACTTCAGCTCCAGGAGGACCTCACCACCCTATAATCTCTGTTTAGACTCCACTCAGCAACAACCTCAATTGTCTATCACATCTCATCTCATCACCTCCATTTTCTAGCTGCATCTGCAGTGGACCAGCCCCTGCTCCTCCAGCTTAACTGTTATGGGCACTGAGAGGGGGCCTCGCTGTGCTCACTGCCATGCCGGGTGTCCCAGTGAATGCTCACCACCCAGCAGACCTTTGCCCACAGCTGACCTAGGTTACTTACTCTTCATCTTTCTGCAGCTTTAGAGGCCTATGTGTAAAGCAGTCTGGTTACGTCTACAATGTGTATTGCATGTGGATTAGAAAAGAAGAAACGTATATAAAACAGACCAAAACAAATTAATTTTCCCATCTCTAAAACAAAGATGTACTGAACACTACTCTAATGTACTGGAGAAGAAAATTAAGAATTTGAGAAGTGCCTGACACTTTTCTAATGTGAGTCACCTCCTACTCTAAGAGAATTTGAAGCCAGTGTGCAAACACGCTTGAGTGTCCCTGTCTACCCACCTCTATCAATGACACACATCTGCTTTATTGCACCTCCAAGTCTCTATGACACTTCCTTCCCCTGTCTCCTTTCCACGACACTGCTTCAGACAGCATGCAATGTGCTCCATCTGTCACCATGAGAAAACCTACCCCAAACTCCCCTTTCCCACACAATAAAAATATGTATTGTCACCCCCCCCCACAGAGAATAGCATAAAGATAAAAATGTTAAGTTAAATGAGACCTCCACAGAAGTTCTCCAGCATTAATCAAAATCACAAATATCCAAGCGAGCGCCTCATTACCGAAAACATGAAGCCTTCACAACCTCATCCTTCTACGTTGAATCTCTCCGTCGCACACGTCCTGCGTGTACGTGCACAGTTCTATGCCGTCAGTCCTCTGCTCAGTAATGTCAACATCTTGCACTTCCACTGAATAAAGCTTTAAAATAACTGAGGACTCAAGAATACAGTCCATGCATCTCGCAGTCACTGAGTCCACCTGTATCTCCAGAAAACAAGACGCCTGCCATGAGACAAAGAAGTGTGTCCACCTTGCTGTGCAGGTGCTGGTCCAACCACAGCGACCTCTGACCTGATAGGTCTCCTGTGCACCTGGCTTTCAGCAGCTGGGCAGGGGGAGATGTCACTGGCACCACGGTGTGCACTACAGGCCGCACAGGCTGTGGGTGCCAGGCCTCGTTCCGGACAACGTGCTCACCTGCGCATCTGCCAGCTGGACGGCAGGGAAGCCCTGGTTGGCCTCGTCCACCGCTGCCACGTCATCCTGACTCGTGCTGTGCTGGGAGTGAGTGCCATCCAGTGTGTTCTGGTCACTGGACAGCACGGTGTTGAAATCGGAGGCTGAGGGTATCGTAGGAAGATTGGGTGCCACACCTAAGCGAAAAAGCACTGAAGAATGAGATCCAGTGGACTAGCAGGAAGACACACACCACAGGGCAGAGTGAACCTCAGGAGCCTGTACTGCAGCGCACTGCCAGACCACTGACGTTGAGAAGGGAAATCAGCACCTTCTGACTAGTTTACGAACATGAATTACTAATAAAAAATGAAGCTAAACTAGATTTTCAGAAATATCAGTCTTCCTCACCCCTGACTATACAGATGCCACCACCCCCAAGTCCCAACCCTGCGGCCCAGCAAGGCCTGACGGGAGGAAGCTCGCTGGGGCTTCTGGGGTTCAAGGCTGTGAGGCGGGAGCAGCACAGGGTGGAGTGGGGCAGGCGGGAGAGCCCCATGCACAAGAGAAAGGCCTGAGTGCTGCCCACACGGGACCAGCACTTTGTACTTCTGTCTGAAGAGACTGTGTTGACAATCGAGACTATTTAGGGGCCTGAGGTAATGAGGATCAAAGGCTAGCGCACAGATTTTTAAAGAGACGTCTGACCAAAAAAGTGATGCAGACACTAGCTAACTGGAAATCACTAGGAAGATGGGGGAGGGCACCACACGTCCCTGAACCCCAGCTCTACGCGTCTGCAACCACACTGCTCTCCGCTCTGCCCAGCACTTGGTGCCATCAGGGCGACCTCGCTGTCTCCGGGGCCAGACACACACTCATGTGGCTCCTGGTGCTGGCGGTGTATCTCCTACACTTTTTCATTTTCTTCCCTCTGTTGCTCTGAGAATTAAGCCAAATCACGTTAAATGACACTTAACTTCTTTCAGTCACATAGTCTCACGTCTGACATGTTTGTTCCCACAGAAACACAGTGAGCGCCTCCACTCCTTGAGTGTAGTACTTCAGAGTGTTTCCTACGTCGGCCACGTTCAGCTCAAGGTCCTCAGACGCGGGAGAGGTTTCAGGCACTCTCTGCACAACAGGGTGGCTGTGCCACACGTGTGGCCCGCACAGGGGAGCGCAGTACCTGCTGGAAGCCCGCTGAGGCTCGACTTGGGCAGCGGAGACTCCTGCGTCACGCTGCCTCGGTTCCCCACGGCGTTGGACATCCAGTTGTAGAAGCTCACTGAAGACGGCTCGGACAGCAGGGGATGCTCAGAGAACAGGTCAGTGGTGGCTGTGTTGCCTGCAGGAGAGTTTTACCAACATAGCACTATTCGTTCTGAGGAGCAGACACTGCACCCACGTCACTGGTGTGGAAGTGATGGGCACTCAGATGTGGCCACACTCCCTGAGGGCGCAGCCGGTCCAGCCAGCACTCCACCCAAGCCTAAGTGACAGCAGCGTCAAATGTTGCCGTTTACAAATGCAAAGTAAGGGCAAAAAGACACTCACAAACAGAAGAGGGGCCCAAAAGACGTTCACCCTGGTAAGATGTAAAAGATTAGTTTTGCTACCAAAGTGAAGCTGAACAAGCTGTACCCTGCCGCACCCCACTATACCCCACAGGCTGGCACCTGCTCTTGAGAGGGAGCCAGACTTGGCTGCCGTGCTGCTCCTCTGCGGGGTCCCTTCCAGCAGGTTGTGCAGGCTGGGGAAGCTCCCCGTCAGGTAGCTGAGGAGGCTCTCCTTCCGTGGGCTCTCCTTCACCGGCACCCCGGCACGCCCGGCGTGCACTGGGGAGTCCGTGGCAGTGTCCCCACTGGTGTAGCTCAGAGAGTGATACGGGTGAACACCCTGCAGGAGGGACAACACAGCTCTCTGTGACTGGATGCGACAGCAACAAGACAGCACGTTCACCAGGTGAGCCGACCGCGACTGTCAGGAAAGGAAGGCTGGCCTGTCACTGCTTCAAGGACAGCTGCACCACGTGCACGGGTCTTCGCATCCTTCTCTCCCTTTGCGGTCCTTAGAGTCTGCTGGCAAGACTCTATCTCAAAATTCTTAAGAACATTCTCCCCTTCTTAGTACTCAGGTAACAAATCTCTGTGTTGAGACTCGATTCTCCAAGAGAGTACTGATGTGACAAACAGAATTTACAGCAATTCAGAAGAAAAAATTAAAAAACGACACAATTGTCCCAATTTCCGTTTGTTCTGCTGCATCTAAGATAATTCGGTCAGGTTACAACACAGTACAGAAGAAGGCTGCACAAGAAAGAAAGATCTCAAAATGCAGAGCTCTGACACAAAGTATTTGGAGCCACAAAGAAATGTTCAACAAAATCCGTGAAGGCAATGGCCTCAGCAACAAAACCCAAACTCATCAGAGTCTGGGAGAGCTGGCATCCAGAGCAAAAAGTGAGGCAGGTTAAGGAGTTGAGAATAACCCTAACTTCCACACTCTGAAGACATATGCACTGAACCGTCACAAATGTTTCAATTACAGGACAAGAACTCCCAAGAGTGCAAGCCTCGTCCTTGAAAAGGGAGATGAAAGGCAGAGTTGGCCGGGGGTCCCTCCCGCACCTACGTGCCCTGCACACTCTGTGGGCCATTTCCCCCGCACAGGATCGTCTCCGCTCTTGTTCCACGCTGACACCAGCCTGCAAGGTGTCCGCACGCACGTGGAGACCCGCTCACGGCCATCCAGTGTAAGGCGCACTGATGGCCTGGGTGCGTCTGGGGCTGTCAAGACGGCTGCACGGGTTTGTTGATATGGCAGCGGGCACTCGTTAGAGGGAGCTCCGGGGCATGGACATGGGGAAGGGCCTGTGCCAAACTGACACATAATGACAGACTGTTCTCCAGAGACGCTGCCCAACTAACTCCAGCCAGCACTGCCCGAGCCCTTTCCCACATCTTGCCAAAAGCTAGAGTAGCAAACGCTTCAGTTTTCAATCTGACAGGTAGAAGCAGAAACCTTGAGTTTCTGTCTAATTGTAAGAGCAGGTTTTCATACGTGTATATGAATTTCCCTATATAAATATGAATTTATCCATTTTGTATTTGGTTGGGACTTTTCCCTAATGTAGTGGGAGAGAGCTTTCTAATTTTGTCAGGAAAGTAGTGCTTTGTGTGGAAATTCTGTGTTTTAATATGGTCAAAACTATCAATCACTTACCTTATGGGTTTTCTTTCTGGGTATTAATGTAAGTCTGTAGCCAGACTTTCAAAAAGTTAGAATATTAACTGCCTGTTGTTTCCATACTCACAACATTTTGATTTTCAAGCAAACTAACAAAAGAGAAGTACTGACCACAGCAGCAACAATGAGTGCACAGCACCTGCCGGCAGGGCGCCCACACCTCAGCACTTACGGAGACACGCTGGCCACCACTCCCATCCTCCAGGCGGAAGCAACCAGAGAAACTAAACTCAGAATTTAAGTTTGGTTACAGGGCAAAGAAGAGAGGACGTGGGTGGAAACACGCTATTGCACGTGGCTGACTGGGCACCAGTCTCGTTTCTTAAAGTCATAAGGCGGTCTAACTCACACTGGATGCTGCAAACGCTCTGTCTGAAAAGCTTTTCACTGAAACTGAAAATCACAGGACTGGTTCTTAGACGGCAGACTGTTAGGGTCTCGGGCCTCTCCTCCCACAGCGCACTAAGAAGACCTCTATTTGGCACCACAGTCTGTGAAAAGAAACGGGACCAGCATCTCCACAGTGACGGGACACATGCCTCTGTGAAAGGTGGGAGAGGCAGGTCTGTCTGTGTAACGTCACCCTGTTTGGAGAGTCCGGGCTGCAGGCAGAAGGGCAAGACTGACAGGCCCCTGGAACTAAAGGACTTTCTTCCACAGCAATCCTCCCACCCCCAACACCTGGCAGTGGGCTTTCAGCCACTGAACCAGGGACTAGACACAGGGTGGAAAGAGGGCCAGCACCCTGGGAAATGGAGACGGCGCTTGCGCACAGCAGGCCTCTGTTGTGGGAAGGCCTCTGGGGCATGTGCCCGCCCTTTCCGCCTCTAGTGCGCTGGCACAGAGCTGTGGGCACTTACCACCGCATGGCCATGGGCAGCCAGGGACAGACAGCTAGGGCAATAAGCAGCACCCAAGCCAATAGTAGGCTATTTCCCAGCAAAGAACATTCATTTTCACCCCTCAGCAGGGAAATAATTAGAAGGGCTCTGTCCGAATAGCAGCCCAGGCAGCTTGCAGCTACCGCAAAATCTTCCTGATCTGCTTGGTACCTCCTAAAATTTCACACCCAGGCCTCAGGGTTTCTCAGCCGCTCCTCCCGAGGGACTTTCAGAAGGAGGGTGGCTCCACAAAGAACAGCTCTGGACTCTATCTCTTCTGTAGGCTCTGTTGGGACTGTGCCCTACTTGCTGACTGGGTCACAACTCTTAGGTCTCTCTCTGGGACTTTGCTGCTCATGCTGTGACTCTGGGAAACCTCTGGTCTCCCTACGCCTACTCTGACCCTACAGGCTGGACTCTCAGACCTCAACACAGGGCTCACCTTAGAGCTGCAACAAATCTGACTAATGCTGAGATCACGCACTAAAGGAAGCCCAATGTTCCAGAACCGACGCCCAGGTCTACTCGTCCAGCTAGCCACCGCGGCACAAGGCCATCCCATGAGGGAAGCCTAAACCATAGAAATAAAAACAGGATACGAAAATGATCAGAGACGGAAATATGAGAAATAAAAGATGAAAACAAAACCCCAAGGGAAAATCTGAATACAAATGCCTTAAGCAAACTACCTGATGAAGACTTTGAAGTAACAGTTTACGTTACTCAGTAAAACAATGGAGAGAAAAGAACTACAACACACATACAGAAAAGATGAGGCAGTTAAAAACAGAATTTGTGGAGCTAAAGAACACAACAAAGGGACTTGACAGTAGGTTGGAAGAAGCCTCCAATAGAATCAGTGAGCTAAAAGATAGGTCAGATTCACAAAGAGAAAAAAGAATGAAAAGAAATGAAGGCAGCTTATGTGACCTATGGGGTAACATCAAGAGGAACAGTATTCACACCATAAGGCTCCCAGAAGGAGAAGAAAGAGAAACGGGGGCAGGAACTGTATTTGAAGAAATAATAGCTGAGACCATCCCTAACCTGAGGAAAGATGCAAGCCTCCAGATCCAGGAAGATCAAAGAGTTCCAAACAAAAGAAACTCAAACAGAGCTAACCAAGACACATCATCACTAAAATATCGAAAAAACAAGATAAAGAGAGAATCTTAAAAGCAACTAGAGAGAAACACGTTACATACAAAGAAGCCCCCATAAGATTGTCAGATTTCTCAGCTGAAATGACAGGCCAGTAAGGGAATGACATGTTATATTTGAAGGGCTGAAAGAGAAAGACTCCCAGCCAAGGATACTCTACCCTGATAGATTATCACATAGAATTAATTGAAGGAATAATAAGAGTTTTGCAGATAAGCAAAGGTTAAAGAAATCCGTCACCACAAAAATCTGCCTTACAAAAAATACTGAAGGAAGTTCTATAAAATGAAAAGAAACCCCACTTAAAAGCAGCAAGGCATCAAAATACAAAATGTGGTGAGGAAAGTAAAAATGTGGATGGTTAAAAGAACTCAAGACTAACTTGCATTCGAGTAAAGACAGGATATAAGCATAAAAACTGTAATGTAAACCCCAGGGTAACCTCAAAACATAAGACTGGGGTCAAAACAAAGAAAATACAAAGGGAAACCAAACACAACCACAATTGCTTTCAAATCACCTGAGAAAGAGAAGAACAAAGGCACTGTTTGCCACAACTCCCAGAAAACAATGAACAAAATGGCAATGAAGTTTTATATCATTAATCACCCTAAATGTCAATGGATGAAACTCACCAATCAAAAGGCACAAAAGTGACTGAATGGATTAAAAAACATAACCCACCTTCCTCCTGCAATCAAGAGACTCATGTACATTTAAAAGATAAACATAAGCTCAAAATCAATGGTTGGAAGATAAGCCTACATCAACTGCTAACCAAAACAAAACAAAAAACAGGGACAGCCATACTTATATCAGATAAACTAAACATCCAGTTAGAGAAGGTAACAAAGACAAGGATGGACATTATAAAACGATTAAGAGGTCAATTCAGTAAGAAGACATAATGCTTATTAATAGATATGCACCAAATGAAGGGGCAAAGCAATTGTTAACAGAACTAAAGAGAGACACTAACAGCAACACAATAACAGCACGAGACTTCAACAAGTCACAACAATGGACAAATCAACCAGGCAGAACATTAACAGGGTAACAACAGCTTTAAATGACAAGTTAGAACAGGTTTGTTTAACAAAGATACACTGAACGCCTCATCTAACGACTGTATAATTTGTGTTTTTCTCTAGTGCTCAAGGACCATTCTCAAGGATGGATCATATGTTTGGAAATAAAACATGTCAACAAATTTACAAAGCTGAACTCATACCAAGCAAGCATCTTCTTAGATCACAACGGCTTAAAACTAGAAATTAAGTGCAAAAAGCAAGCTAGAAAATTCCAAAATACATGAAGGCTAAACAACATGCTTCTGACTGACTCTTGGGTAAAGGAGGAAACCAAAGGAGAATTTTAAAAGTACCCGGAGACAAATGAGAATGAAGACACAACTACCTGAATCTATGGGATGCAGCAAAAGCAGTACTAGGTTAAGTTTATTGCAATTCAGGTCTACCTTAAGACACAAAATATTTGTAAAAATACAATTTAACACTACATCTAAAGCAACAAAAAAAGAAAAATTGAAGCCAAAAGTCAGTAGAAGGGAGGAAAACAATAAAAATTCAAGCAGAAATAAATGAAATAGATATCAAAAACACAATTCAGAAGATCAGCGGAAGCAAAAGTCGGTTCTCTGAAAAAAATAAACAAAGTTGACAAACTTTTGGCTAAACTAAGAAAAAAAGCGAGAAAACTAAGTAGAAACAAAACTTAAAAGAGAGAAATTACAACAGATTCCTCAGAAATACAAAGCATCATTAAAGAGACTACGAATTAATCGCTAATAAATTAAGACAGTCAGGAGGATATGGACATATTTTTAGAAACATGCAACTTAACGAGACTGAATCAGGAAAATAAAATGGAAAACCTAAACAGGACTATCACAAGCCAGGCAATTGAAGAAGCAATAAAAAGTCTACCCTAAAATAAATGCCCAGGACCAGATGGCTTTACTAGCGAGTTTTACCAGAATTTCAGAGTAGAAGCTGTTCTTCTCAAATTCTTCCAAAAAACTGAATAGGAAACACTTCCAAACGCTCTCTAGGAGGTCAACATTACATTGATACCAAAAACTAAAAAGACATCACCAAGAAAGAAAATTTAAGACCAATATGGCTAATGAATATAGACACAAAACTTCTCAACAAAATACTAGCAAACTGAATCCAACAATAAATCAAAAGGATCATCCATTATGACCAAGTGGGATTTATTCCAGGGATGCAGTGATGACTCAGCATTTGCAAAACTATTAATCTAATATACACCTCAACAAGGCAAAGGAGAAAAATCATGTGACCATATCAATAGATACAGGGAAAGCCTTTGACAAGCTTTAGTATCCATTTATGACCAAAAAAAAAAAAAACTTTACATACAACATCATAGTCATTGGGGAAAATCTGAAAGCATTTCCTCTACGACCAGGAACAAGACAAAGATGTCCACTCTTATGACTACTATTTAATACCGTACTGGAGGTCTTAGAAAAATCAGGCAAGAAGAAGAAATAAAAGCAGTTCAAATTAGAAAGGAGGAAGTAAAACTATCACAATTTGCAGATGACAGGATAATAATATGTAGAAAATCCTAAAAACGCCATTAAAAAAAACAACTAGAATTAATCAATAAGAACAGTAAAGTGACAGGCTACAAAATCAATATACAAAATCTGTTGCATTTTTATATGCAAACAATATGACAGAAGAGAATGGAATCAAGAAAACTACCCCATTTATAAAAAAAAGCAAAACAAAAATTAAATACCTTGGAATATACTTAACAAAGGAAATGAAAGACATATGTAATGAAAACTGTAAGATGTTCTTTAAAGAAATAGAGAAAGATACAAAGAGATGGAAACACATCCCCTGCTCATGGCTGGGAAGCATTAATGTTGTTAAAACGGCCATCTTACCTAAAGCAATATACAGGTTTAATGCAATCCCCATCAAAATCCCACTGGCATTTTTCAAGGAAAGAGAAAAAAAAGGTTTTTTTTTTTTAATTTTTATGGGACAACAAAAGACCCTAAGTAGCCAAAGCAATCATGAGAAAAATAACAAAAGTGGAGGTATCACACTCCTAGATCTTGAGCTATGCTAGAAAGCAACAATGATCAAAATTTTATGGTGGTACACCCTAGTGGATGGGCAGTTAGTAGGTCCACCGTCTCTGGCCGAGCGCAGTCCACATACACCCCAAGGACTCAGGTTCAGGTCCTGGGGAAGGATGGGGGTGGGGTTAAAACTAAAGTAAAAGTAAAACGAAGATGCTTCTTTCTCCTCTCTCTTCTTGCAGGCTTGCCTACTCACCTTCATTCCTGCATGCACCTTTCCTTTAAAAAACAAAACAAAACTGTATGGTAGGTACTAGGATAAAGAGATCAGTGGAGTAGAATGGAATCACCAGAAATAAATTCACTCATATATGGTCAGGTAATTTAGGACAAAGAAGCCAAGAGCATATGGTGGAGAAACGAAAGTCTTTTCAATAAACCGAACAGCCACGTGCAAAAGAATGCAGCTAGACCACTCTTTTCACAAAAATTAACTCAAAATGGATTAGAGACTTGGATGTCAGACTGGAAAACATAAAATACTTGGAAGATAACATAAACAAGATATTCCATGACATTAGCTTTAGAAAGTTCTTCGGGGACTCAACTCCAGCATCAAGGGAAACAAAGAAAAACAACAGGACTGCATCAAACTAAAAAGCTTCTGCACATCAAAAGAAACAATCATCAAAACCAAAGTACAACCTACTGATTAGGAGAAGATATTTGCATTTCATATATTGACAAAGACCTAATATTCAAAAATTACAAAGAACTCATAAAACTCAACAACAGAAAATCAAACAATCCGATCAAAAAAAATGGGCAGAAGAATTGGAGAGACGTTTCTCCAAAGAAGACATACAGATGGCCAACAGGCATGTGGAAAGATGTTCCTCCTCACTTGTACTAGGGAAATGCAAATCAAAATAACCATGCAATATCACCTCACAGCTGAGAAGTGTAGAGACAACAAATGCAGTGACGATGTGGGAAAAGGGAACTGTTGGTATACATACAACTTGGTACCACCCCTATGGAAGCAGTACGGGGGGTCCACAAAACAATGAGAATGGAAATCCCATAAGATCCCACCATTCAACTTGTAGATATTTTACCCAAAAGACAAAAACACTAATTCACAGACATATATGCATCCCCATGCTCAATGAAGCATTATTTTTAATAGCCAAGAGCTGGAAATGACCTAAGTGCCCAGGTCAGACAAATGGATAAAGAAGATAAGATGTGATTCATATACACAATGGAATACTACATAGTACTTAAAAAGATGAAATGCTGCCATTTGTGACAACATGGATGGAAGTAGAGGGGACCATGCTCAGTGAGATGAGTCAGAAAGAGAAAGAAATGCCAGACAAGCTCACTCTGATGTGGAATAAAAAGAAACAAAGAAGAAGAACAGACGAAACAAAAAAACGACCCTTGGACATTAACGACAGAATGAGGTAGGGTACAGGGTCGGGAACTTTTGGTAATTTGGTGGTTGGTGGGTGGGCATGGTGTGTTGTCATTGATTTGAGATGTGGGTTTATGTTATTTTTTAAATCAGTTACCTCAATAAATAATGAAATTTTTAAAAGCTAAAAATATCCATATTTTCAATATTACATTTTACTGAATACAATATTCATAAAAATAGAGACTCCTAAAGAAAGCTTAATAGTCTTTAATGCCTATTAGTTATTGACTGATGACGTAATTATCAAAGAAACATGTACACTAAAATCAGTTACCAAATTAATTTCAACAAAAAATTACCATCTGAATATTTAGGGTGGATACCAATATTTAAATCAGAGATGGTGAGTGGAAACAGCCTACCTTTATTTTCAACGCTGAGTCACTGTGGGTGTGAGTCTTGGAAAGCTTCCTCATGATCTCTGCCCCAGTCACAGGCCCAGAGCTCCCTGCTGGAGGCCGAGGAGCCGTCCCCTCCAGCAGCATCGTGTGCTCACTGACGGTGGCTGCAGGTCAAAATCAAGGCTGTGGTTATCACACACCTTTTGGAAACACCATATCCAGTGTCCCTGTGTGCAAGACATTCAACTTGACATATTCCTTGAAAAGTTAACTGAAAGCTGCTATAGTGCTCACTTTTCTTTTTCTTCCAATCTCAATCTTCTCACTCAGCCCCAAGAAAGGAACACACAGGAATCTTCACTTAACAGATTGGTGGGTTCTTAAAGACTGAGACTTGATGCAAACCACGTTCACCACAGTCACATGATATAAATGAGAGTACGAGGACATCATCTGGTCAGAAAAATACCACCAAACTTCTAAATGAAGTGTGCTGAAACAATCCTCTTTTCTGCCTACCCGCCTCCCTCCTTCCCTTTTGCACCCCTGTTCCACATCAGGGTCCAGGAGGACAGAGCCAGGCGGCTCAGGTCAAGACATCACACCCACTCCATGGGACCAGAGACACCCCATGACCCTGTGGGAGGAAAGCTGAGACCACAGAAATTCATGCAGGTTACTTTTCATCATCATCCACAATGCAGCACTGAACAAAATAACCCTATTAAAGGGCCTGCTACATGTTCCTTTCAGTCTTTCACAAATGCCGCCCAAGTGGTACAGAGCTTATAACCAATTTAACAAAGGTCAAGAAACTTCGATTTTTCACAGGTTAGCGTGGCCATTTGAAGATAATTAGAAGGGATGTTTGCTGCACTAGTCTTTCAACTTTTATGTAGACCTGAAGTTTAAACAAAAATCTAGCTGACTCCTTTAAAACACATTCACTTATTAAATGTAATTACAAAGGTTTTTTAAAAAGCTGGATAAAGCACCAAGTATCAGTGTAAAACTCCTTTTCCATAGTATTTTAAATTATTTTTAATTATAATGTAAATTTTAATTAAACATCATGTCATGATTTAAAAAAAATGAACATTTGAAAAAGCATTAAAAGCAGACATGTCTGTTTTTGAAGTGACATCTCCTGTCTGTATCCTGCAGAGACCACTGGCAGAGGCCTCCAAACAGCACCTAAAACCAGGCACAGCACCAGGCACAAGCCACAGGTTCTTTTAAAATGCTGTGGCACAGAGAGATGATAAATAAATACAATGTTCTCACAGTAATGTGCTTCATTCAAAACACTACCCCAGCTGTGCAGAGATACCTGCTGCTTGTACTGGGCAGAGGAGGACAAGTTTACTTTGAACTTAAACACCAAGTCAACATAAAGGCCCGACCTCAACACCACCGGTCTGGACACATGCGGTCACACTTGCATAATGCCCATGATGTTGGGGATGTGGCACCAATGCTATGAAGCTGCGCCAGTCCAGAACCTGCAGAATTACCTGCATCAAACTCGAATTCTGCTCCGTCAGCACTAGTGTCGCTTTGCAGGCCGCCCCCGCTGTCCAAGCCCAGCCCCTCTTCACGCTGGTGCTCTGCAGCCAAGGACGGCTTCAGGGGCTGAGCGAGCCGGTGCAAGCTGACCCCTTTAAAGGCGGGAGTCACCACAATGAACTTCATCCACTGCCGCGCCAGAGCGACGAGCCCCTTCTTTAATGTCACCAAGGCTGGAAGTCCGTCGCTCTAGAACAGCAAGGGTGTGTGAGAAGTCCCTTGCAGCTGTCCCAGTCCCGTGTCAGCACCCGTGCACACTTATGCATGGCGCCCAGTCGACGCGCCTTCCTATTGCAGATGTCGGCAGGGAAGGGGAGCGGGGAGTAAACGTGTGTAGTCGGGATTCTCCTTAAGAGCCATCAATGCTGCTCCTGCTGTGCCCAGCTGAGTAGTCACAGGGCGATGACAATGAGGAACAAACTATTAGAAGATAAAGGAGAAAACACCCTCTACTGCCCTCTCCTAGATTCCTGTGCTCCTTACCAGGTGGGGCTCAGCCCACCCTACGCCCCAGACTCAAGGAGGAGCTGGAATGTGCCCTTCCCTGGGCACAGACAGCACCACGGGGCAGGGTCCACCAGCGGGTATGGGACACGCAAGCCATTCTCGCTCGAGGCCAGATGAGCAGATGGGGCCTGTACTGCAGCCCATCACCGACCCACCAGGGGACAGGGATCCTGGTGAGCACAGCTCCTCTATGGAGGCAATCGAGCAGGGCTGGCCATGCCCCCAGCCCTACTCATGATGTGTTACCATCTGCAGCATGTCTCTAGGAAAAGAGACGTGTCGTACTCTTACAGGTCCTCCCCTATATCATGACTGGGTCCTTTATGAAACATTTCTGTGAAATACGTCCCTGGCAATTAGTCTTTTGCTTGAGCTCTTCATCCCTTTGACTTCAAGACACTCTTTCATGGTGCCCCTGCCTCTTCTCCCTCCTCAGCTCGTTCCATGTCTCCGCACTTCAGGGGCCCACCCTTGTGCAGCCTCTCACCAGCACACAGCCGCCTCATCCTCATCCGTCCCATAGCTCCTAGCACCTTCTTACTGGCAACTCCCAGATCATGCATCCTTAACTATCAAACAGGCCTGTATTTCAAACCGAATTTCCCCTGGACTTCCCAAAGATGTCTAACTGCAGCCTGAGGGCCAACAGCTCTTCAAAGACAGCGGCTTCTTTAAGCCCACAAGTCCTGGTCTGGGTGCTCACCAGGGTGGCATCGTCGATGGCAGAGGAGTCTGCCTGGTGCAGGTAGTGGTGCAGGATGTTGCAGAGCAGACACGAGGGATTTTCCTGGAGGTAGCGGGCAGCTTTGGTGAGTCTGCCGTACTTACTCCGTAGGGGGAAATGTACACTCTTATTCTGAAACAAGGCAGAAACAACACACTCAAAGGGTCTAGGTCAAGGGCACTACAAATAAGAAACAGCCAGAAATTAGACCTTGCAGGTTGATGCTCTTCAACAAGGACATGGAGGGATCACCAAAAACAAAATCGCTGGTGACACCTTGTGTGTGAACGCACCTCTAAGGCCTCTGTCATTATGCACCCCAGAACAGCACAGACTCGCAAGGTCCCCTCAGTTTCCAGTTTGTTTAAGGATGACTTCACTTGGTCGATGGGAACAAGCCAGGCGCCAACAGCCGGAGTTGCGGTGCTCAAAAGGTTCAGCTGCCTGAAAGAATAAAAAGTGATAGAAACAACACCTACTGTACCTGGTGGCCATTTTATTTAGGCAAAATTACTTTTCCTTCGACCACCAGATAAAACATGAACACACAACTAGAATGTATAAAAACTAGATAGCAGAAAAAGGGAAAAATATCAAAGACCAGTAGAGGAGAAAAGTATTAACATTTACGGCAGGATGGTTAGAAAAAGTAAAAAATTAAACCCAAGCATAGAAAAAAAAGACCACAAAAGCTGACAGTGTCTACAGAAAGTATGAAATGGGAACAATGGGAAGCAGTGGCAACACTAGACCTAGATCTGCGGGGCCCACACTAGATCTATGGGACCCACACTAGATCTACAGGGCCCACACTAGATCTATGGGACCCACACTGGATCTCTGGACCCACACTAGATCTCCGGGCCCACACTAGATCTACAGGACCCACACTAGATCTACGGGGCCCACACTAGATCTACGGGGCCCACACTAGATCTACAGGGCCCACACTAGATCTACAGGGCCCACACTGGATCTCCAGGCTCACACTAGATCTATCAAAAAAAGTTTTAACACGAAAGAGAGTAGTAGGCTAGGTAAATTAAGGAAGAATACTACATGTTTGAGACTCTTTACCTAGAAAACGTGTGTATAGGGGATCTCACATTGGTGGGAGCTGCGAAACTGAACCAAATTTCTTTGATGGACAACTTCATGCTACATGAATCTGGAGGTGGGGGCATTAGAGGCAGATCTTTTTTCAAATCATCAGATTCGACTCCTTCATCCTACAAAATATCAAAAACATACAACCTTTTAAAACTACTAACACAGAAGCTAACTAAAAAGCAAACACTTCTCATCAAGCCCCACAGATGACACCTTTCTATAAGACAAGAGTGTGAATCTTGCTCGGTCTGTCCATCTCCCATTTCCGAGAAATACTGAAGGGTATCTGGAATCCAAGGGGCGCAACAGTCTGACTACCACTGCATTTTGACAAACTGTAAGTCAGCGATCTCGGCACAGGTCTCCATTCAGTCACATTTTACTAGGGGTGTAAGTGTCTTTTTTTTCCCAGATGAAGAAAGTGGAGAAAAAGGTCATACACCTTTAAACAGGAGAACACAGATACATTTAGGTTTCGTTTCCACTACCATCTATTTCCATCCACCTTAATAAAATATCCCAAACTTATAAATAAAGTGCTATAAAAACACTATTATAGCCCATTCTCAGATGAATGACACTCCATAAGAAAAAATTCTTAGCTAGGTACTAGTAGCCTGAATCTACATTGAGAAATGGGCAAAGTTTTTGGAATGCATAATCTGTAATCTTCAGAATGAGGGAAGATAAGAAGTGTCATAGAGTAACAAGTCTACCACATGCTGCAGATACTTAAAGGTCTCCAGTTTGCTATTAGAGAATATGACACAGGTAAAGTAAAAGAATGCCATTTTCCTGTGGGACATTTGAGAAAGGAAGAGCACCCACAAAGCAGTTTGGAATTCAAAGTGTTTTAGGACAGGGACATGTGCCTAGTGGCCATGGGGTCGACACAAACACAGGACATGGGCCCAGCAGCTGTGGGGCTGACACAAACACAAGTCTACGTTCCCTCATCTGTGGCCATTTCAAAGTTCACAAATGTCTGAAAATTCAAATCTTTTTTGTAAACGTGGCATCAAACTCCTATCTGAACTAACGAAGGACTCCTTACTCACTCGGTTCACAAATGGCAGGCTGCAGAAATACTGCGCATTCCAGATGGAACACTGACTCAGTTCACTAGGAGTTCATATAACACACTACACACCTGTCATGTCCTTTTAAAAGGCCTGCGTTCTCCTCTTCAGTTGGTCTAATTTCCAAAGGGTCAAAAGTGTGTGTAGAGAACATTTACAAGTTCAGAACATGCGAGAACATTTACAAGTTCAGAACATGCGAGAACATGGACCTGAGTCTTCTGCACATGTCTCCCTCAAGCCTCAGAACTCGAGGTCAGTATCGTTACAATATTCCTGTCACAGATGGGAAAACTGTGCAAAGGGTAAGTAACTTCCCCAGAATTACTCATCAGTATGTCACTGCAGGTGCATCACCATGAGAGTCTATCATAATAAAATTAATGAACCGCATATAGTCTTCAGGATGGAAATAAGTAGATGCCAATTTAAAAAAAAAATTTAGAATTTACATGAAATGCTACAATAACGAAGTTATTTAAAAACTGAATTTTGCTAAAATCCTTCAAAGAAGATTAAAAATCCACTGTTCCTGAAATTAATAAGGTAATTCAACGAATACACGCATTGTTGAAGTACCTAACATGGGCAGTATGCTATGCTAGGTATCACAATGGACAGAAATATCCTCGCATACAGCACCCACATTTCAGAAATGGTAAAATCATCAAATGCCTTGACTATCATTTACGCAAAACCCAAAATATGAAAAGACAAGCAAATGTACTCCAGATAGATATTAACTCTAAAAGGAGCATGGAGCTTTCTATGTTATTTTCCCAAGTGACAGAAATGTACCAACCTGTTCGTCTGAAACAGAATTTCCATTTAAGTCTGAGGAAGGGCTTGTCCGGTCACAGGGAAGGTTGTCCTCAGAGACATCTGTGTTGTAGCCACTGCCAGTTGGGGAGTCGGAAGAATTATTGGATGTCAGGACCCCACCCCTCTCTGCAACACCAGCTCTACCCATGACGCCAAAAGTGTTATACAGAACAGCACCAGACTGTCTTCCTCCTGAAAAATGAGAGAATTTATTACAAAGAGTGAGCATCTTGCAAGCGTCTCAATGCCACATAACACAACATCTATAGAGAGTTTTCCCCTTACCGAGTGTGCCCATCTATCAAAGTCGTGGAGACAGCACTGCCGGGCAAGGCACCGTAACTGTTAGAACATAGAGGTCCCCGCACAATCCAACCCCCTGGTCTAAGATGCCACCCAGTCATGTGAGAGAAACTACTCTGTAAGTCAGTATTCTACACTGAAGGGTTTACTGTATTTTCATCCTTTGTGGCAAAGGTCTCTTAGTCGAAGTTCCAATTTCCAAAACGCAAACTCAAACGCTAGGCAGCTTCGTATTTCATTCTGGAACTGAGGTTTTGTGTGTGCAGGTGCCGACGCTGAAGGGAAGCCCCACTATGGCCACGGTGGGGGCACCAGTCTGGGTAAATGGTGCAGGTGCCCCACTTGCTGCATCAGACGCTCACCAGGTCACTGAGTGTCACTGCATGGAACATCATTTCAGCCACACCAGACCACCCTGTCTCCCACTTAAGTAGGATTTTTTTTTTTAGTGTACCTTTTATGGTTAAATTTTCAAGTCCACATTCAAACATTATCCACCCCCATTTTTCTTGACTGGGACCCATCCGAGTGACGTCTGGGACAGCTTGCTGATCGGTTTCATCCACAAAAGTAAAGTCGTCCAGTTCTTCAAGAGTAAACAAGACTTTGGACTTCTCAAAGGGAATAGCAGTGATGGCGCAGGTACCAACATCTGTTATCAAAAGAAAACAGTCATTTTATTTTTTTAAAGATTTATTTATTTTAGAGGCAGGAAGAAGGCAGGAATGAAGGCAAGTAGGCAGGCAGGCGGGCAGGCAAGGAGAGGGGAGGAGAAAGAAGCCTTCATCAACCCATTTAATTGTTCGTGTTGGTTGTTCACCCTGGTCCCAAGGTCACAAGCCAGGATCCAGGGGATTTTACGTGGCGTAAGCCATCTGGAGCCTCAAACTTAGCCATTAAGACCCCAGTGCAAACAGGCCCAAACAACTGTGTGTGTGTGTGTTTAAAGTTATAATTGTTTTAATTCAGTATTTTTGAGGTGGCTGATGGTACCCAAGGGTTGGTGTTTGTTTAGTCTTTGCTTTGTTTCTTTATATTCCACATCTCAAACAGCTATTTTTAAAGACACAATGTAAACATTTGGGAGAGTGGCTATCTTAAAAAGAAAACTCAATATTTTTTTTGAAAAAAGCTGCCTGATGTGGTACTACGAAAAGTGTCAGAAGCATCTTTAGCAGGTAGAAGAGGGAGGACACTCCTGTGACCCACAGGTGTCTCTGCTCGATGGCAGCGTGGATCCACTTCTGAAAGATTACAGGCTCATAATAAACCTACACCCAGACAGCTTCGAATCGTTCAGCTTCATAGCCAATTCTTTTTAATGCATCCTCATCATTTTACTTCTTTACCTTAACTATGCAGCCTTAGGAAAGACGTGCTTTCTAAGAAGATCACAGCTCTTTCTAATAAGCTGCATTATGCTAAGACTACGCGGTGACCGTACTGTCACAGGCATTGAGTGCCTGCTGCCCACCTTTCAGCATGAGAACAGCATTCAGAGTCCCTGGTAAAAGCTTTTGTTTTGTCTTTTTCGTTAGTTGATTACGGCTAATAACTACAGAAAGGTTAAAAAAAAAATTTAAAGCCATGTGTAAATGTACCAGCAGTAACCTGCTTACATTTGAAGACAACTTCCTTCCAGTTCTGTCAATATCCTTTTATAAACCATGTTGTTTCCCATGTTTCATTTTATGCTAAAACAGGATAATTTCCCCAGGCCATAAAAAGTCTTCAAAGAGGGTGTGACCTGGCAGCCTAATGGTCTAGTGCACCTGGGAGCAGTCCCACATACATCCCAAGGTCCTGGGTTCAAGACCTGGGATCAGCGGACCAACCAATGTGATCAACTAAATAAAAATAAATGAATGGGGCTCTTCCTCCTCTCCTCTCTCTTCCTACCTGCCTGGCTGCTCACCTTCATTCCTGCCTGTACCTTTCGTTTAAAAAAAACAAAAAACAAAAACTGTCTTCAAAGAATGATTTTAATATGTATGCAGTAAACATTAGACTTGCACTGGCATTTATGAGTAAAAACACTTCCCTGATCAGAGTTCATTTTCTCATTAGTTTCATGAACTTGTTTTGATGGATGAAGAACTAACTTGGATTTATAGTTTTGAATTAGGTAATATGCTCACATAATTCATGGTTACAAAAAGTATGGAGGGAGTACAATGAAGCCTCTACAGTCACGTCCGACGTACACTCACTGCAGGTAACAAATGTCACATTACTGGCTATCCCTTTACAAGTATCTTAATGCATGTAAACAAAGATATCTATGTTTTCTTCCCTGTGTTTTTACACAAAGATCCATCTTGGAATTTGTGAGTTTTGTCTTTGATGAGGTTTTCTGCATAGTGCGCCTTTCAAAACTGTATTTATTTACTGTGTCTGGTCCATCTGACACCCTCGTGCCATCTGGTGCCCTGTAAAAACGACGAGGCTGAGCAAAATCTCCTCACACTCATGTGCTGTGCAGGAGCTTACCCTACAGACCCCAGGGTCACAGAGATGTCTTCTTAGGAGACTCAGACAGGGCGACGGGGTGAGCCTGGAGCAGAAGGGAGCCACAGCTCTTGGCGCCAGCGAGGACAGGGCATAGACGAGAGGAGCCACATGCTCACTCGGGATGATGTTCCACACAGATTTCAGCACGGCAGTCATCCCAAGTACAGCTAACAACACAGTCTTTTCTGGGTTCACTCTGACAACCTGACATCATTTAAGTCTAAGTAAGCATGTACACTGAACCGAGTGAAAAATACTGAACTGGTCTCTGGAAACCCTCACCAGGGACTTCAGGAGGCATAGCTTTGTCTCTCACGCTTACTGCTGCCAAATGCACAGACTTGGAGATTATTTTTATATTGGAGGCAATCCTTTTAATTCTTAATTTAATTCTTCATTCTTTTTAAATCTATAGATTTGTAGACGCTTTCAAACTGTAAAGTAATTCTTTAACACCATGAAGAGACAGGCAGGAGAGAGAGTTCCTACCTGGGGAAGCCACTTCCCTTCCTACCAAAGCTTCCCCAAGTAATCCAGTATTAAATTCCAGTGTTCAAAATATGGAAAAATGCCTTTCTGTTTCTAAAAAAACTCTCAAATTTAGCAACAGTCAAAGGAAAATGATCATGTTTCATTTTGTAAAACCCTTCTACATTTGCACACGTGGAAGGAAAAATGCTGCAGAAACCCACCTGTTGTATCAAGACCCCTCAGCTGCCCGTGAACTCGGTGGATGTTTAATTTGGCGGCAATCTCCTTGCCCTTCTCTGCTCCAGCATTGGATCGCAGCGAGCCGGAGGACTGAGGTGGTATCTGTGCGGCGCGGGCACACCTGCCGAAGTGCACTACGCCTCCAGACTCTGCGAGGGCCGGTGGCTCTTCAGCCACACCTCTGATGGGAGAGAGAATCAAATAACTGCCTCAGTAAAAGCACTCAAACACCTAGTAAGTTGTTTTCTTAAAAAGCATTGCACAATTTCAATAAGACCAATTATTAGTAACAAATTCTGCAACGTTTACTGGAAAGTACTCTAGAAAAGTATTGTTAACTCTGTATTTATAAAGGGAGATTAGAAATTACAGTATCAATTCTGAGTTTTGCAGCAGAAATTTTAGAAATGCATTAAAAGAATGATAAAGGTTGCCTTTAATGTCAGAAAGGTACTCAGGGCTCAGATGAATATAGTCTGTTACCTGTTCATTCGAACTTGTGTAGCAATTCTGTCGAAACACAAAGCCACCAGGGAGACGTGAGTGACGCTTCTGGTGGGGGCTGCGCTCGGGGCATCCTCCACGGAGGCTTGTAACAAACACAAGTTCACCTAACACACAAAGCGTCACCAGTGTCAGAGCTAAAAGGTGAAAAGTCCTCACGGGATGTACCAGGGACAGAGGACTTCGGTGAGGAACAGCATATCCCCATATCTGAGTGTGATGAGGACAAGACTGTCTCACAAAATCATTGTGGGACGGAGGGGAAGTATCTTAGGAAATGCTGACCCACATTCTGCTTAAGTAAACTACTCACGATACAACAGCGCTTTATGCTCGATGACCAAGTACATAACAATTTCGTATTACAGCAGACTGATCACAATTCAGTAGTGAATCAAACCAGCACGTCCTCTTTGGGGAGAAGCCCCAGCGGTCACCTTCGGCACAGTGATGTTGGCCTGTAGCCCCTTAATCGCCACGTGGTCTTGCTTGGCTCCCAGGTCTGTCTGAGCTTGTCCAGGATGGGTGGTGCCTATGGTGGGGTGCTCCGTCTTAGTGCCAGCGACATCTTGTTTGGAAGATAACTAGGGCGGCAAGTGAGGTGACTGTCACAGACCTGCCACGTACCCAAAGCATCCACATCACCCCAGACCGGGAAAAGCTGGAGGTCTCTGGCTAGCAGGTGACTCTGATGTGGGGGACCAGCGAGGAGGAGACGCTGATACAAGTCGGACTGGCTGGGAGGTAACCCCAATATGGGGCACTAGCTGGGAGGTGACAAGGATACAGGGAACTGGCCTCCCAAAAAAAGCAGAACAAGGATAATACTTCTGCTAGCCCTAACAGGGATGTTTTTCGAGGTCAGTAAGTCCTATTTACTTAGGAGTACATTAGGTGTCTGACAATCTGCTTCTTAACGGCTGAGAATATTTCAGATTTCTTCTGTTTGCCCTCCTCTACCCTAACTACCTATCACATGAAGTGCAATATATCTGAAAACTGGTTCACTAAAAGCAGTCTCACTTCCACCTTGCCTCTGGTGCCTCACCCCACTGTGACCAGAGAAGCATGTCATTGGAACTCCCAGAACACTGGGACAGCACAGCCACAGCTCATGCCCGGGCCAGTGCCCTGGTTCCTTGGTTCACAGAGAGGGACAAAGGTAACACACAGAATGCAAGATACAAGTTACTGAACCACAGGAAACAGTCAAAACAACACGGTATTCTCTCTTAGAAAGTCAAGATACTTATCCTAAAAGTGCACACTCAGGGCCAAGGCTCTTTAGGAAAGGCCTAGAATTAAGCTACTTTTGAAATAAGAGGGAAAAGAGCTACATTTTAATCACATTTTACTACTATTTAATACATAGTCTAGTTTACATGCTCGCTCTCTGTGCCAATGAGCTATAAAAGCTATTCAAGTCTGGATATTACATGAAGAACACACAACAGGCCACGCTTGCTGAATAATGAGTTCTTACATTCTCCGAGAAGGAAGTCTTGCTGTTTTGGACAGCTTCCCTGAGGACTTTGGCATGAAGGTCATCTACAATCGCAGCAGGGTGCCGGGTACTGGCACAGTGGACCATGGCCTCGATGTACCTGTGGGAAGAAGCAGAGGACTCCTGCACTCTGGTCTTGGGCACATGCTGCTTGTCACCTTCCACTCCAGGTGCCCTTCCTGCCAGTGCTGCCCCCAAGGTAGAATGCAGAATCCATCACTCTCCATTAACCCTACACTAACGAGGGAATAGGAAGAACATTAGCATAAAAACCAGTTCTTGGTGTTGGTTCACTTAATGCTCACCAGTCCTAAAGCAAAAGATGAAAACTACATTGCAATATAATCATTGTAACATTAAAATGTAACTAATTAGGTTGAAAAAGTAACAAATGATAACTAAAACATGAAACTTTTTAAACATTTTCATTTTTGTTCAATCAAAATAGCAGTCATCAACATTCCATATGAACATATTGTTGGGGCTCAGAGAAGGCTGCCCCAAAATATCCAAAGTGGCATACTGATAACTGAATTAAAGTCGCTTGAGAAACAGTCCGGCTAAGAAGGGCAGTCTGACCTCTCAACCTCTGCCCGGAAAGCACTCTCCCCTCACCAGGAGGGAGCAGAACTCAGAGCAAACCCTATCTAACCCCTTGCCAGGCAGCATTCACATCTCTTTGTCCAGTCAGGTCTCCAACGATACACCGATTCTTTGTCTGAAAATGAACAATGACTACTTTGTCATCTCACAGGCCCCATATTCATAAGTCCTCTGTACAGAGGAAACTGAACGTCTTTTCTCCTATTAATCTGTCTTGCGTCCATTTAATTAACTAGACCAAGCCCAAAGAGCCCAGAGAAAGGAATTCCCTTCCCCAACAATGACACAGCACACACTGCTCCTTTAGAGAAGGAGATCTACTTTCAGACAAACTGATACCTGTCTAAAGCCTCGGCCACCAGGGGCGTCAACACAACATCGACGGTCCCTTTCACCTCCACTATGGCTGTGGTCTGGGTCTGTGAGGCCGGCTGGTCCAGGGCCCACTCTTCTGTCAGAGTTTCATCATCCGTGTTATCAACGATTTTCTTTTCCAGGGGAGTATATGGTGTGCTAAGTCATTGAACAAGCAAGCATATGTTAAGACAACTGTGAAAAACAGAAGCTGGAGCGTCTTTAAGATGAGATGTGACACTGGTATTTATAATAAGAAACACATATTTGCTCTTCCTCCCCATTTCTGGCACAGGGCTCCAAAACCCTTGGGATTTCCTAAGTGCTGAGAGAGTCAAACGTCTCTTACATTGTGTAAACGAGACAACTTGTTTTGAGGTACCTGAAAATGAGGGTGATTGCAGGGGGAAACCCCATGAGAGTAGAAGATGGGGACTTTTAGTCCCACCCCAACCTCTTGGAGACCGAATCGACTGTGAGGGGGTCATGAGTCAATCAATCGTGCCTGTGCAATAGAGCTTCCACCTAAACCAAAAAAGACGGTATCACGCTTCCCGGCTGGTGGACACAGCCGCACCAGCCCACACCTTGCCTACAAATCTCTTCCATCTGCATGTTATCTGTACCCCCTGCCACACCTTTTTATAATAAACTGGGGACCCAGTAAGTACAATGCATCTCTGCTTTACAGCCAGTCAGTCAGAAGAACAGGGAGGTCCAGTAGGCATGAGCCAGCTCCCTGTGGGATCTGGTGCTGCCCATGTCCCCAGTGTCAGCCTGAGCCAACTCCTGACACCTGCTGGGAAGGCTCTGCAAAGGAAACAGGAGGGGGGTTTGGTGACCATGACACCCTTTCATGAATGACCACTTCTTTTTCAAGGGAAGTTGCAGTCAGGAATGACGGCAGGTAGGCAAGCAAGCAGGAAGAAAGAGGAAGAAGCATTTTTATTTGTTTATTTAGTTGTACACCTTGGTTGTTCCCCCCTGAGCCCTAGGATGTGAACCCAGGTCCTTGCGATGTGTGTGGTCTGTGCTCCACTGCTTCATCAGGTGTGCCTACGAATGACCATGTAAACTACATGTATTTCAAATAAAAATTTTCTGGAATTGGACTATACATTTTATATTCCAAATACTTTTCAAAGACAGAACACGTAAGGCATGAAAAATACACACTGATCAAAGATGCTTAATACATCAATTGAGAAAAAAAATGCTTTGATGTACTTACTTGGTAGGATTTTTCCACAATAAGAAAATGACAGTACTGGAATCTTTTTTATTCTCCAACTCTGCTATGCCAAGGTGTAAACCACATGGCATGTCTGAAGGCAGTGCTGCCATCTGCTCATGCAGAATGCAGGTGAGCAGTGACAGATGCCACTCAGAGTCCACAGTCAAGTGAGAACAACCAGCACGGTATCTCCTGGTCAAGGGAGACTGACCTTACGCTTAAAAAGTACGAGTTCTACTTACTTGGATGTCGACCCTGAAAGCTGCATTCCTCTGTCTAGTAAAGAATTAGCTGTGAGTCCCTGCTTGATAACCTGGAATAATATAAAAGAGAACTGAAGGTCCAGAATTTTATATTCCATGATTTCATAGTCATTGGTACTTGTCACTACCCAGATTATGTTAATGTGCTTGATATAGTCAATACAAGTATGTAACAAATTCAGAAAATATTCAATTTTTTTTGTTTCACACAAATGACCAATGACCAAGGCAGGGCAGGGCTGCTAGGCTTCTGCAATGAGAGTAAAAGACTTGTTTGTGACTAAAGTTTAAAAGTGCTGCATATTCTTTCCTCCAGAGGTTCTTTTAAAAATGCTGTACTGAAGGGATAGCACACCTCACAGTATGTGGGTCTCAGGTGGCTAACAGTCAGTTCTCCACCAGCAGCCCAGGTCGACCCTCTCACCACATAACCGACCTTTTACCCAATTCGCTACCTCCCAGTGTCCTTGTGAATGAGCCCTCCTTAAACTGATCTTGAGTCTTCTCCTGGCACAATCAACTTTTAAGAGGAGAAGAATCCCGGGAAAGTATTCAGTCCCAGGAAAAGCTAGAGGCTGTTTCACATCCCTAAAAGACAGTAAGCGGGTGGGCAGACCAGATGTCAGGCCGTTCACGGGGAGAAGGCAGGCCTGCACTGTCAAGATGAGCTGGTGGGCGCACTTGTGGGTTGATGGGGGAGCACACTGGGAACCTGAGAACATTAGTGAGCAGTGTGCCTGCAACGCAAGTGTGAAAATATAACAAAATCAAACGAAACCTTTTAAATAATAGTTACTTAGAATAACCAGAAGAAAATAACTTTATTTCCTGTATTCTAGTTGTCTAAAGAATTGAATTCCTTTTCTTATTTTCTCTAGAGAGAGACAGAATTGCCTAATCAAGGAAAATCGAAAATACTAAAATAATTTTAACCCCATAGAATTCTGTGCAGCAAACATCACTTAGTTTCATACTGGAAAATTCTTGAAACAACATATTTTCACATGGAATAAAGAGGTTATTTTGAAATCTTCATGTCAGCACTCTATCTAGAGCAAGATAACCTTAAAACCATGGTGCTGGAACTGTCACAATGTCCCTTCTTCAGCAGCCTCGCTCACACACACCCTTCCCAGAGCCAGAGAAGAGCCGAAATTAGGCTCCAGCCTGCCCTCTCTTGTGGCTTCTGTTCCTCTCCTGCTTCGTGAGAATCCAGTTCCACTTAGCAGCCCGTCCATGAGGCCACATCACATCTCCTTACTTACTGACGCCCTCACAACCCCCACTGGCCCTCTGGTCTGTGCTCGGTCTCTCTGCTGTCACTGTCACTGCAGACACGGCTCCCTTTCTGGAACCAGCCAGCTGTGCCTCCTGGGGAGCTGTGCCCCAGGCCTCTCATTCTCATCCCTTGCCCTTCGAGTGTCTGTCAAATCTGAAACTATTCTGCAACCTGGTCTGCTTAAGTTGGTGACTTGTCGACAAGCCTGGGACCTGCCGTCAGACACCAGTCAGAACTTCTGAAACTTCACTGGCGTGTAGGCAGCTACAACGACTAGAAGAGCAGTTTTCAACACAGCTCTTAAAAAAATCTATTTTTTAAGTCAACACATCAGTGCAAACCAGTGACTTGGTTCATACCTTAAAAGTCGGCACGGAGAGCTGTTCAAACGATGACGAGCTCTCCTCACTGGTGGGTGTGTCCAGGTCGAGGGGGCGATGCAGTGAGGACTTGGAGGTCCTCTTGTGGGTGGGGTGCTTCACGGACCAGTTTGTCACCTGGAACTGAGTCAGGTAGGTCTGGTAGCAGCTCACGGCCGACTGCTGTGACACGGCCTGCTGGGCCTCAGCTGCTCTCTCGCCATCAATGACATGCTGGCGCTCGGCAGCATCCTCGTCCCCGCCTAATGTGGACACAAAGGAGGCCTGGGAAGGGTGGGCCTTGAAGGGCAGCGTGCGGGGGCCCTGGGTGTCCTCTGCGTGGCCAGTGAGGGGCCCCTCCACACTGTGGTACACAGAGGCTCTGCTGCGCTCCGCCTGCTGGGCTTGCCGCCGCCTCTTCTTCCTCCCCGGGTAGGTCCCTGGGCCTTCATCACTGCTGATGGGCTCAAACTCTTCAGCCGCAGAGAAGTAGGCCTCGCTGTCCGCCATGGACATGCTGGAGTCCATGGAGCGGTACTGATGAAAAGAGCTGGAGTCTGCTGATGGCGTATACGGGAACGAACCAAAACTCCTCCTCTGCTTTGGCGAGTCTAGCACATTCTCGTCACTTCTGGAGACGTCACTGCTGAACTGCACCCCGGCCGCCACCGGCTGTCTGTCCCCGTAAAAGGCTGCAGTGAGGCTCCTGGTGCTCCCCAGACGAGTGGAGCACACGGAGGCTTGGCGCTTCAAGGGAGACCGAAGCGGAGACTGACCCACTGACTTCTCCTGGGCACTGGGAGACACTGGGCTGCTTCCCAAAATTTCTCCGGGAACACTGCAATGGAGAGCAAAGCCATTAGTGTTCACTGCACACCATGGACTCGAAGTAAATCAATGTATGTACACATAAAACCCTTTTAGTGACTTTCATATCTATTTTACAGACAAGAGGATATTTTAAATCTTACAAGATCAATACAAAGCAGCAAAAGAACACAACACATTCCTATTCCGTATAGTTCTCAAAAACTGGAGACGGCTTGAAACACACCAAAAACCGAAAAAGATGTACAATCCATGGACATTACTGTATTTCTAAGTTTTTGTTTTCACATCCTTTAAAAGCTTGTCCGACAAGTCAGACCAGGGTCCTCTGATAAAGTGAGAGGAACAAGGGGGCTGGGAGAGTCACAGACAGCCTGAGCCTCTGACTTCGGAGACTGAGGCAGCAGTGCCAATGGCAGTGGCAGCACTGCTGACAGAGAGATGTGAGCACGTGTCTTGAATGCTGAGGTTCCATGAACAACCCACGTGGAGACACAGTTAGAGACGGCAAAGGCGAACACTTACAAGACATTAGATGTGGCCATGGTAAATGACCCGGGGCCTCCCGGGCACAGCGAGAGCCGCAACCAACAGGAAAAACTGTCTTCACTGACCACCCTGACTGCCCTGCTGTGTGGAGAGATATTCACACACTTTACAATCAGAGGCAGCAGTACGTGGACATTTATAAAAATGTGAGCTGCAGAAAGAGTAGCCTATAGTGAGTTGAGGGACGATGCCTTCCTGCCCTGGTTTTTAGAAACAATGCTTCTACGTCGAGGACACTGACCTGACTGGACCATCATCTCTCTTCACACCACGCAACAACTCTCTCTGCACCATGTGGGCATCGGCAGCAGAAGCAGGGCTGTCCTTCTCAGCGGCCAACAGAGGCTGGGCAGCACTGGAGGTGCTGTTGTCCTCTGAAGAGGATGAGGAGCTGTGAGCACGCACAGGCACCTGCAGGCGGAGGTGTTGGGCCCTCCTCTCCAGCTCCTGCCCCATGGGGACGCCTTCCCACTCTCTTCGCTTCACGTCATTCATGCTACCTAAACAAACCAGTGAACAAGTCACATCCACACTGATTTCGTAAGCAATTAAAAAAAATACAATAATTTAGTTCAACTCCCTGTCCTTTTGTTGTATCACATTTAACAAGCACAGGTATCTAATGTCACAGTAACACACTGAACAGTATAAAATGGTAACTACGTCAGAATGAACCAGAGTCCATGGACAGTTGATTTCTTCTTTTACTTTTTATTTGAAACTTATTTCAAACTTAAAGAAAACTTTCAAGACTAAAATTAAAACTAGGATGTACTGTTCTCACCTCGTGCCCCCGACACTATCTGCAGATAGTAGACACTGCACTGAGGAGCTGTGGACCCATGGCCTTTATCCTGGGCACTTCTTTCCTAAGACAATCAGACCCTCTCGCTGTGCTGCCATCTCATCTTGCCGCGGTGCCCTGGCTCCCATGGGCCTAGGCACGTGCCCCAGCACAGGAGCCCCCCGGGAGGTACTGTCCTGCTGATTCAGTCTGGGACAGCTCTATAAAAGCCCTGTGATGTGCTGTGCTGTGCACACTGAGGTGGGAAGATCAAAGGAGTGTTCACTACTATGAACAGCAGTGCTGTGCAGATCCGGTAAACCACTTCCCCAGCGACCACTGCTCCTGCTCCCCCCACACCCCTGGTGAGACAAGTCTCTGAGCAGGAGATGCTCAAGCAGCTCCAGAAGTGTAGGGTAAGAAACCTTATGAACTCGCAACGTAAGTAATGCCATTTGCTCCTACTACAACAAATGCCAAAGTCAGGCAACGAAAGTCTAAACAAAACGGGACTTTCAGGTGACAGGAAACTCCTGTTCACAGACCCTCCAAAGAAGCATGCTCTCCCCAGTGACCCTCCAACTCCATGCCACACTGCACTTCTGCACTTGTTCCGGGAGACTGAGCAGCTAGAAAGTCAGATTTGTGACAGGGACCCTTTCAGTCTTCCCAGACAGGAGCCCTGTGGGATGCCACCAATGACAACTCCTCCCAAAGAGCCCTCAGAGGCACCCCACTGCACGTGGTAAAATTCATGAAGGACTCTGCTTTACCCATTGTTAGAAAATTTGTTCTTTCCTCACTTGTACACTGTGTATAAATTCCCTGCAGATGTTTTCTGTGAGCCTGAGGCACAGTGCACTTGATGAGCAGATTAGGAAATCCATGAGGAAGAACAGTAAAGTCGCCCCAAGGGCTGATCCAATGCTGCTCGGCAAGCCCTCAGCATGAGTCTCGGCCTCTTCACTATGCAGCCACACAGCTCGCATGGTGGCCTGGAACTGAGAAAACCCTTTAAAGCCTTTGGAAACAAATACTGTCCAAATGTAAGGAAGTAATAGAGGAAGAAGTTAACATTAATTTTCCTTTACATCTCTTTTATTCTTTTAAAATACCAGGAAGTTTTGATGTTTACTGATTTTTGTAAGATAATCTGCTCTTCTAACAAAACTGCTGAAGTCAAAAGACCTTAACATAACGTGTGCGCACTTAGGTATTAAAATAAATCAGCAAGAAAGCATTTAAACAGGATTTGGCATGTGTAGTCCAGTTTGCTCCACTGAAGGCTCTTTAACATGTGGGATCAATGCAATGAATTCTTCAAAGTACTTCTCGCCTATCTCTGTCTGCTCACTAAAGTACTAAGTTACTACTTCCGGTTGGATCAAGGGAAAAACTTAAACACTGGTAAAAACCAAGACAGTCCTGCATTTCACTTCTTGACAGCAAGGCAACTTAGCAGTAAACACTGCACTGACTTACAGGGACAACCCAACTAAAGTGCATCAAGGAAGCCCATTTCTGAAGTCTTTAAAGAAAAAACTAGATAAATCTAATTTAGAGCCGCGTCACTTATTGCTCAACTGAAGCTCGTGCGCTTGCAAAGTTATCCCACAGGCACTGCAGAAAAATGCCGCTGCTCTTCAAGCGGCGACAAGGAGAATATTTTCCACAATGGCTCACAATGCAGGCACCCACGGGTCAAACGCTACCCTGGACAAGCTTTCTTATGAGAGTTAACACGTAGAACAACTGCTACCTTCCTAAGTCTATCTCTAGAGGCTGGGTTCTAGGAAAATAATGTAGAAGGAAGTATTTAAAATAAATGAGGCTGGAAAAATGGCCGTGTTAACAAGAGAAGGTCTGTACAGAGACCCACTTTATTTCTGTCACACGTGTAACTCTGAAACCCGCGTTAGTCCATCACCCTGGAGCGAAGGGCCCGCAGAGCCCTACGGGTCAGACTGCTGACAGGACCGAGCAGCACGGAGAAGCTTCTGGGGACGGCTCGGGTCAGACGACTGAGGTCGTACGGGGAATGGGGAACACAGCACTTACCGTCTACAAGTCTGGGGGCATCTTTGGTGGCTATCCACTCTCCGGGCTGCAGCAGGGACTGTCCGTAGTACATATCGCTCGCTGCACTGGTGCTGGAAAACGCAGAGCTGCTGGACGGGGTTAGCTCTTCCAGTCTGAAGAAATCCAGGCCAGGGCCCGTGCCCCCAAAGAACCTGCAGCCACCCAGACAGCCACACCTGTTCCTGCACCTCTTATTTTTCAGGGTGTCATCTGGCCATAAAAACCACAACCTGAATAGAAGCCAAAGCAGAGCAAATAAAAACTCAGAAAGAATGGAAAAATTCTTGGAAAATATAAACTAATTGTTAAAATTTTTTAAAGACAAAGTGAAGACCATACATGAAGATTTATTTTTACCATGTTGTCTTATTTTTAATCATGTTGTCTTTCTATAAAAAGCCCACAGTCCCACCATGGTGAGTGAGACAGAATAAGCAGGGACAATGACAGACACAAAGCACACATTTAAAAAATAGCTAAAGACAGGCACAGAACATAGAAATTAGACATTATTCCAGCTTAAAATCAAGAATATTCTGGAAAGGCCTAAAAATCTAAAACGATCTAAAAATTGGACAAAAATTTTAGAAGCTTAATTCATTTATTATCTTTAACATTGCAGTCTATTTTAAATGATAAATTTTAAGTACAGCAAAATATTATAAATAAGGGAAATATAAGACATTGTTCCTCAATAAAGCCAAAAGAATGTACCATTCTATACTTTAGAGAAAAAATTGTAATAGTGTTATAGTAAGGGCAGTAATGAAGCAGTAGGGATTAAGACAATCAAAGCCAGCCTCTCTGATCATGATTTAACAGAAACACTCCCATCTCTTGATCTTCTCATGTAATTATTTTTTTCTATATCAATGAGTAGGTGGAATCATGAGAGTTAAAAAAATTAAGGCCAGGAGAGAAGCCGCAGACAAACTGTTCAGGCTCTGTGAGTGACCCCACACAAACCTATCAGGATTTCTTAACTCCCTCCTTTTCTTAAAAAAAAAAATCACAGACCACAAATCTGGGAAATATCTTTTTTTTTTTTTCCCTTAAATAATAAGAGCAACTCCTGTCCTCTTCCACAGTCTCACCAGACTCAGGCCTCTCAGGAAGCCAGAGTCAGGAAGCTGTCCCCTGAACAGACCAGTTCCCCACACAGCCTGTCCACACAGGTGAGCAAGATGGAAATAAGTAGGAAGATACCTCAAGGCACTGTGACAGAAAACAGGGGAATCTTTCAAAAAGTAGTGCTGGAGAGGTGGAAGGGATGGAAGGGAACCCCAAGTCAGAGAAGACAGAAGAAACTGATGGTGAGGGAAGTGTAGGTGGAAAATGTCACTTTAATCAGATGCTGCCAATTCCAAGTCACTTCTTCACTTTAAAGCATTAAGATTCAGTCGTGCTGCACTACTGAAACCCAAGGCCCACATACTTCTCTTCCTTTGTGCAGCGAGAGCTCGCAGAACGCATGGCTGTGGTCCACCCACTGTGCCACTTCCCGATCTAGGACTCTGGAGAAGTCAGCTAGCATTGTCAGCCCATTTCCTCGTCTGTAAAATGAGGGTGTGCCAACTCTACTAAGTGTTGTGAGAACTAAGCTGGTCACACGCAAGCACCTGAGGTGCAGAGCAAACATGGCTGGACCCTGTCTCTGCAGCCCTGTCCAGCCAGCAAACTCTAATCTACATTAGGGTCACCGGGTGGGTGGGCTCATGAAGAGAGGCAGAGCCAGGCTCCACCCAGCTTCTGAAAGAGGTGTGGGACACCTGGTTACTGTCAATTTCTAACATGTTCCAGGAGATGATGGTGTTGCTGGTTTGAAAATCCACTTTGCAGAAAAAGAGCAAATGAAACTCATGCCCGGGGTGTGCAGCAACTCTCCAGTTACACCAGGGACAAGTGAAAATCCAGACACAAAAGCAGCTAAGCCACAGGTGGGTGAGCTGCCGAGTAGGCAGAGTCCATCACATGGCCATGCGTCTGTGTTCTCACTGAGCAAGTCAGAGCTCCAGGCACACGGCCACTCCTCAGGTCTGCTTCTTTGGGGACAGGTGTGTCCCACCAAGAGCGAGCAGGCTTGCTTCCACTTCCTATATGGCTGTGGGACCTAAGCAGCCCAAGCCTCTTGCAACCCCATGGCACTAGGGGTAGGGCTGCCAGATTTAGCAACCAAACACAAGCATGTCCTCTACACTGAGGGGTGTTCTTATTTGTATGCTGCTGCTCATGTGAAAAGCAAACCAACTGTCATTTACCGGTTTCATCGGGCCAGAGGGCACAGAGGCCTCTGACTCCACCCTGGCTAAGCAGTGATGCCTGCCTCTGAAGACTCTGGTGTCTTCTGCAAACACCCATGAACTGCAGGCACCTAGCTGGCTGGAAAGTGGGACAAGATCTCGGACCCTTCAGGGTCCGGATGAGCAGTGCATGTCTTTCTAGGCACCGCTGGATTCGCTCTCCAGCATGCCCAGCACCGGACCGGCCCCAGCAACACTGCAACCCGTGAGAAGAGAAGCCAGCGTTTTAAATAATAGTGTCCACACATGCGCTTTTGTACACAGTTATGCAAAAGGTCAAGTCTCTTAAAGTAACTTAAAAGGTTAATCTCAATAAACAAATCAACAGAATTTTTTTTAAGTAGAAAAAGTTGGTCTTTTGGGAAAGCAGATGAAAATACCTGAATATTTTACAAAATGGAGAAATAAAAATGTATTAGGTATAAACTTTTTCCTCTGTACCAACTGAATAGGCATTTGAAGAAAAATTTATGTGTATCCTTAGCTGGATTAAATATGTACACCACACAAAATCTAGAGGAATTACTTTCATGTCAACCAAAAGAAGAACAAAGAGAAAACACTGGTGCCCATGTGATTATTAGCAAAAAAGTGTTTCCTCAGTTTGTGTAAGGAATTATCAAGGAAAACTGAGATATTTCATTACACAAAAACTAAAATTTGTATGTAAGATCAAAAACGTGAACAGATGAACAAACTCCAACTTTTAGCCACAGGGATGACAAAAGGGGGAATCTACAGAGCGTGCCTAGAAGTTGGTGGGAGGCTCCCCCATACATCAACAGTAAAGACACATAGCCTAACAGGCACCCCCTGGGTAAAGAAGCAAAGTTAGCATAAATGTAATGTATTAATCTCAGAAAAAAAAGGAACAAACGAAGATCCCACCTGTATTCACCCTAAGACACTCCGAGGGAGGCAGAGTGAGTCAGGGAGCGCCTGGGCTCTGGGATGGGCTTTGGGAATACAAGACGAAAGTCTCCACTTCTAAGCCATTCACGCCTATTTGAGAAACCTAGAGCCCGGAACTGGGGCTCAACCAAGATGAACAACTAAATAAATGACACTTCTTCCTCCTCCCTTTCCCTGCCTGCCCCTTTCCTTTAAAAAAAAAAAAAAAAAAAAAGAGAGAGAGAAGAAAAGAAAAATAAGATCCAAAATTCTTTAAAAAAATAAAAATAAAAAAGACATGAAACTAAGGGAAATGCCCAGAATGTGTAGAAAAAGTTTATGTACTCTTCTCACTATTATTTATAATGAGAAATTTAGAAGCACTCTATATACTTAACACACGGGCAATGGCTAAGTAAAGCAAGACATATCTTTAGGATGGTGTATTATCACTAGTTTAAAATAAATTTATAAAAATTTTTGGTCATATGCACAAAAATTTGGATCTGAGTTTAATACATACACAAATTAAAAACTGAATACAGGCTAATTTTAAGAGTAAGGGAAATACACTGAAAATCCTGGAAAGAAATATGATAAATTCGGTGTGGTAGGGTTCTAATGACTGTCCTTTCTTTAATGGTTTTCTCTTGTTTAAAATCAAGCATGAATTACCTTCCTAATGGAGAAGGTGGAGACAAAGTCACACTGTCCTTTTAAATGGACGTGACTCTGAGACTGACAACATTTTCGAAGGCAGACGGTGTCATCCTGAACAGTGGCAGGTGAGGCCAGGGTGCCTGTGGGGGGGGGCCATGCAGGAGGGCCTGTAGGGTCATGGTAAGCAGGGTGGGCTCCAGGGGAGACCAAGCGTAATTTCTGTGGGCGTCACCTGAGGGTCAGGAACATGAACTTGTTTATGGGCTCAGAAATTCAGCAACGATTAACAGCAACAGAGATGAGATTCACCACGCTCACGTACACAGATTCACGGAGGTGCACCTGGCACAAACATCAATGGCCTTGCTTGACCATGTCCTTGTCCTTTCCACTATGACCCATCTCAGCCTGAGACTACTGCATTCAGGCACACGCGCACGCTCACCTCTTAGTTCTGGCATCGTGGGTCTCAAGGAAATGTCGCTGCGCCTCGTGTTTGGAATGATGGTCAGCAGCTAATGCAATGTCCACAGTAACGAGGCCCAAGTTGGCTGAGCCAGCCTCCAACCAGTAGGCCCTCCGGAGAACTGCGGGTGGAAGCCCAGCCCTGGAGCTATTCAGTTGCTCAATGTACTGCCTCACTTGGAAATCCTGGACGGCAGCACTGATTCCTTCCCCGACTGACTGATTGTGGAGGTTACAGTTGGCGACCCGAATTGCACCCATCTAAATTGAATAAAGAAAAGGAAAGAAAACACATTTCTATATTTTTAAGCAAATCAGAATAAGCCACAGAACAGATCATGATTTCAAACTGCATGAAAGATAAAAGGGAAATAAAAAAGGTAAGTACCACAGAGTAAAGTAGATGTGAAATTTAAACCAAAGGAAGAATGGAAGAGAACACAAGAGGAGGAGGAAAGAAAGTTAGAAGGGAAAGGTAGTAGGTAATGACAGAAGCCTAAAAGCTTGTCTTTAATCAGTAGCCCATAAAGCAGCAGGGCAAACAATTTTTTCTGGAGCCAGGGAGAAGTCACAGACAGCCATGTTACAGTAATCAGTTAAAGCAAGAAGGAGAGGGTCTCAAAATAACCCCAGTGAGAAAAGGGGCAGAAGGAAGCGACCAGGACCGAGAGATGCTGTGGCCAGGTGGGACAGGGTGGGACAGACAGACGGACCTTCACGTTTGTGGCACAGCCGTGCTCCACGATATGCACGTTCGCTCCATCCACTGCCAGGCGCGTCATGGTGTATTTCAGCTCGTCTGAGGTGGGGCAAGGCCCAGGAATACAACTCAGCTAGGTGAGAAAGGACTCGTTATTTGACACATAAATCATCTCGCTGACATACACAAAGCTGTTTACATGTGTATTTTTAAAAGATCAGTTGAATTTCATTTTTCTAATGATGAATGAAATCATCAGTAATTGAAGCATCACCAATTAGAAAAACAATGAGAATCATTACCATCTCCACTCAGAAAAGGACAAGTAGCAGATGTGCACTGAGAGACAACATACGTAGCTTGTTACTGAAACTGAAAAAGAGACAAGTCAACTGACAGGTAAACAGTGCCTGGGTCTCTGGGGCTGCATGGAAAAGCGAAGTTGTAGGATCTTCTTACGAGTGCCACACGCAGACTTGCATGTGTCCTATACACCCCCATGCAGCTCGGACAGCCGGCACTGACCGGCAGACGTGGCCGAGCCCACGTTCTGGCGCACCACCCTGCATCTCTGGGGAAGGCGTAGCTGGGCCATGGACCCTGAGCACAGGCCCAGGGCAGCCAGAGTCCACCCCAACCTCTCCTCCAACAGCTGACTGAGCTAAGCGAGGAAGCAGGAACCACTGGTGCTAGTGGCTGCACAGACATGACGACATTTGCAAACCAAAAAACCACAGAGCTCACAAAGAGTGGGTGCACTGTGTGTGAAGCCCCTCCAATGAGAAGGGAGGAAAAGCCGGCATGGAGCCCAAAGATGTATAACAACAAGAAAATCACTGTCACCAGTACAGCTGCTTGCTTTATTGTTGGTAAATAAATAAGGGTCACAGATTTTTCAGACATGAAATTAAAAGCAGGATAAAGTATTTTCAATGCCGACTAACGTAACAATAAACAAATTCAGTTTATATAGCACACCAAGAAAAAAAGACACATAGAAAAGAAGCTAGAAAGAAAAACTAAACTGTTAGTAAGGGTTATCTCTATTTAGAATTAGCTAAGTTATTTTTCTTCTCTGACACTGCTGTTTTCCATGTTTTCTGAAATAAGCATAATTCAAAAAAAAATTATTCCCTCCCTGCCACCCACTTCAAAAGGAACAGTATTTACTACAAAGTAAGGCCCCGTACTCCAGGCTCCAGGCACTGCACGCTTTCAGCCACGGTGCAGCTCGGCCCCCACCCGCCTCAGAGCGTACTGGACCACAAAGGCACCGGGTCAGGCAACAGGAAGGAATCCATCAGCCTAATGACCTACATGGGAGCAGACAGCTGCACAGGGGAGCTTAACCTGCTTCTTGCTCCAATTTCTGAATATTCAACATACATGTGCAGCTGATCCCAAAGAGTCAGTGCAGGATGCGTGAGTGCTGACAGTAAACATGAAGAGGGAGCGAGTCTGTAGCTCATCTCCATTTACTTGTATGTTTTAATAAGCAAACACATTTTAGACACAACTCCTGCTTTAGACATTTATAACTAATAACAATTGGCTAAATACCTGCATATGATTTTATTGAAAAAACTGAAACGGCATGTATTTCATGGCTATGTACACATTAGATACGAAGTTGATACCGCAATCTTTCATTTAAAAATCTACTTACGTTAATATCACTATTAGCACAGGGGTCAACGCACCTTGGACTCACAGAAGCGCCGATCAATTCCATGCTGACACAGTATTACTGACTTTGGTCTTTCCAATTCGTACTCCCGACACACCACATGAAAAACGAAAGTCTGGACCCACTCCAGGAGACAAGCCAGCTACAAAGGAACAGTGACAAGTGATACTGTTAGCACTGTAAACAAAGGGTCAGTTATCAAGAAAACCAAAGGAGCTTGAAAGAACCCCCAAAACTCCAAGACTTGCTGTCATGCCTTGTTGCTACATAATCTGCTATCCAATATCATGATTTTTACACCCTCATATCACAGGTTCGTGTAACTTTTCCATTTGTGAATGACAACATGGATTGACAAATTTCAACTCAAAAATTCAACTACAGCAACTTCTAAAGCAAGTACTTTTCTTCAAGACTATCTTTCTTATTATGAAACTAACTGAAACCTTCTGTATAGAAAGTACTTAAAAATTTCTACCTAATAATAAACCAAGTAATTATCACATTAGAGCTGTAATTTTGAAAGATCAGCTATTCTGAAGATCACAACACTTTTGTTCCTGTGAATGGAAGCTTAAGCACATCTCAATTCTTCATCAGCTCCTGAGTTTAAAATCTTAATTTTATAATTGATTAGTACTGTTAACAATAAACACGTAGATATGAGACTATTACCCCAAAAAAGTATAGAACTTAAGCTCTTGGAAAATATAGAAACACACAAAAATGAAACAAACATTAAAGGCACCTATGGGTGCAGGAACCACGCAGGAAACAGTGACACTGAGGTTCTGGTGCAGAAGAACAAACTATCGTGCCTGGCGCACAGAGGAGACTCTGGCAGCCCTTGTGTCCAGCCTTGTGGTCAGTAGGGCCGCACCGCCGCTGTTCCACACATGCTGTTTGCTGCATGCTTCAACTTTTACCCAGACATTCAGAGACAGAATGGCAGGTGATAGGGTGAGGGTCCCTGGGACCAGGGCATACCATGCATTTCTTGTCATCCATTTTTATATAAAATATCTTTTTTGATTCTCTCTTCACCTTGCTGCTGTCCTCATCCTCTAAACAATATGCCTTGCATACTCATTCGCAAGTTCTTACCAGAGTGTGTGCCTCATACTGCATTTGACTTGACAGGCCAGGGGAAGTAAGCATCACAGGAGACATGTTGCCATAATATGGCTCTTTCATTTCATTTCAATGACTGTTTCTAGAACTAAATACTCCTTGAGGCCTCTGGGCCTTCTGAGGACTAAGCAGTGTTGAGAGGAGGGTGAATTTATCGAAGAGGACCACATTTTGAAGTCTGAACCAGATTCACTTACTTGTAAATTCATGTTTCTTGTATCCAGTGTCCATGCCACGAGCAGCAGGTACAAATAATGTGTCATGACAAGAAGAGAACTATAGTACCTAATCTGTAACATTCTAAATGCTATTTTCTAATCTAAGCAAAGTTTTTAGAAAATTAATCTAAATGTCAGAAAAAGACAATTGTTTCCACAATGAAGAGTCGACTAATTTTAATAATACATAACTTGATTTCCAGAACAGTTCTCTGCCTGACTTTCTCACAAAGACTCAAATTTTTAAAAGTATTATTAAGATCTATATATAACATTATATCCAACATTTTATGTGGCTCAGAAAAGTGAGACTTGTCCATGACACATCTATTGCAAAGAAGATTCTGAGTGGTAAGAAGCATTTCCACTTGAAAGCAAATAGCTCTCTGACCATCAGAATGCCACTGATGGAAATGCTATGAGCTGTCGTACCTGTGGGGCTGTGACCTTGGCAGTCAGACTGCCAGCCTGCACGTCGATAAGCCATGCGTATTCCAGGGAGTCACTGCCCAGAGGGAGCCCTTCTGCTGAGAACATGGCGTGTGCTCTTAGCTGGAGGCCCGACAAGCTGATGTGGCCATCCCTCAGTACTTCATCCACCGCGGGTCGCTGCTAGAAACAACAACAGCCAGACTATAAGTAGAGTAAGAAAGTCACCTGGTCATTTCTACTTGTTTTTGCCCCCAGAGACAAGCAGTACAAAAATAAGCCATCTGGAAAATAAAACTAGAAGATTCACAGCTCCTAATACAATCTATACCCATAAAAGTGGTCTAAATTAAGCTTCTTCAGTGACGATATCCATCAGAGCCCAATCACCAAGTCCTATGTGAACACAGAACTGCCTCGGTGTCTTTAAAGGAGTCAGTACTGTGACAGGGCTGCCTGCAGGGAGACATGAGACTGACTTCATGTTGCAGAACGAAGGTCACCAAGACCACAAAGGTGGAAGTAGGGAGAGAGCCATCCCAGACGGATCTTACAACCAGGTGAGTGAAAAGGAAAGATTCAATCCATAGAAAATTATATACTCGCCAGTAAAAAGCAGTGAGAAAACCCAGTAAAATGCCAACCTAAAAAAGTGAAAATTTCTAAGACTTATTCAGAAAGCTAAAGGATCTGACCTCAAAAGGGTCCTATTGTAATACAATGGAATACTCTAGAACAGGGTCAGACTGGAATACTATCACTAGGTTTAGGGCACACCTTCATCCAGTGTAACCTAATTATAATTGGCTGAATCTGTCTAAACCCTCTTTCCAAATAAGATCTTATTCACAGGCACCGAGGGCAAAGGATTTGAACATACATTTTGGAGGGACACAATTTAACCCACAAGATGATACAAGTCATAATAACATTTAAAATATAATCTTTATTAGTGTACCAGGTGGGCTATGCCTTTGGAACAAGTCGAGATTTACATGTACTTCTAAGCTAAAACAAAAGCTATCAAAACAGTTATACAGAGAATCAGGAATTTTGTGCCAGAAGTGACCGTCATCCCAACTCGAATGCCCTGTGAAGACTGTGGAGATGTGGGCCACGCTGCCTCTGCAACAGCTCGCAGGGGAACTCACCCGCCCACACCTCACCTTCTTGTAGGACTTGTAGGCTGGTTTCTGTGGCTTTAAGTCACTGTGTGGAGAGCTCTGCTGGGGAGCCCTAGGGAACCGATACTCCACCTAAACTGACTGTAGAGGTGCCCTGGGGTCCGGGCAGTCAAAGTGCAGAAAATGAAAGCCATGGGCCAAGTTCAAGACCAGGGCCTGGGAGGAGGGAAGAAACCCCACAAAGAAAACGTCTGAATTCATCAGTTACACACATCACCCATCTGCTGCTTAGACCCCCTTCACTGAAAGCCCAGGGAGACTAGGCCACCAGGAATAAGCAGCTACAGTGAGTGACTCCAGATGGACTCTGGCTGTGAATGGCACCATCAAAGGATATGTTGCAGACGCAAGGGAAGAGGTTGCTCAGGAGCGGTCCTGACCAGCACTACCAAAGGTGAGCTGGTTCACTCGTGGAGCAAACTCAAGAGTGCCAGGTCTGCAGTGTGAGTCTCCGGGGGAATCAGGTGGGGCTGGCTCCACGGGCGCCAACACAGGGCCCTCCAGTCCAGCCACACCGCCCCCAAGGAAGCCACAGTGCATAGTTCCTCCAGTCCAGGCACCCCCACCGGCCCCCAAAGACGCCACAGCACACACACGGCCTTCTGCACAGTTTCTAGTACCCGGTAATGGGTCTGATGTGACCTCTCCATGCATTCACAGGCTTTTACATCCAAGAATACAGGAACTACAATGAAAGGTGAAGTGGCGCCAGGTCCTCGTAAGAAGGGATGCTCACTTCAGATTCTTAGAACTCAGCCTCGCAGACAGCTTTACTGATTTCCTCAACAGACTGAAACAAAGGAGCTGGGCTTCCTCTCCATGCCCTCGCCCCGCAGAGCCACCACCACCAATGCCAATGAGCCACGTCAGAGAGAGGAGGACAGCTGCTACAGTGCCAGGGAGATCTTCGTACGACCAACATTTCTCAGTGACAACCCAGAGCTGCCTGCACAGCCCGAGCCAACGTTCATCCCGGGGGCTCAACACCACGCACCCACAGGGCCTTTGACGTCTGTGCAGCTACTCCTTTCAGTCTGCAGTTTCTTTAACAGGAAAGCTTAAAAAGGAAACTGCTCTACTGTGGGAAAGGGGGTAAAAAGCAAATATTAAGCATTAAAGTGTAGCAACTACGACCTCAGCTATGTAAGCACATATGAAAAGGTAAATCAAAGTTCTATGTAGAAAAATTCAGTCAGTGATGGCGGAAGAGGGAAAGGGCACACGCTGGTGAGAAAAGACGGCCTCATCCTAACAGAATCCATGGTAACTCGGCACGCTGCCAAGGCAGGCTTGGCACATTCCTCCCCTGTTATATTTTTGCTGTACTTTATATTAAATTCCACTGATATTTCTAAAGCACACAACTTGACTAAAAGTGGAGAAGAGCCCTGAAGTAGTGGCACATGTCAAAAGAAGTCACTTGGCCTTCAAAAGAATAACACTAAAGAGATCATCTACCCAGGAACATAGTATCACCCCAGTTGGCAAGTATCATTGATTTGCTTCCCAAAGAGCCCCAGGAGTTAAAAGTATGTTAGGTAACAAGAATAAAGTACAGACCATGTAAATTCATGATTCATATAATACTTAGGTTGTAATTTCCAACAGAATTCACCAACATTTATACATTTCCCTTCCATAAATACATGAGAAAGCTATAAAGCATGTCTTTCCATTTCTGGAAACAGGAGATGTAAAATGAAACTACTCAGATCACCTAACAAGAACGAGCAGGAAAGAAGAAAAAGTCGGCAGACGGGCAGCATCTCCCGCACAGTCGGTCCCAAGCATGGAGACGTGAGTGCACGGCTGTGCTGTCGATGGTTCCTGAGCCCCACCCTCACCTCCACAATTACCTGGTAGTTGTCACTGACGAACACATTCAGGGGCGACAGGACCAGCTGCAGCAGGGTCTCCCTGTATCCTTTTTTCATTTCAAAACAAAGCCTCTCCAGGAAAGCCGTAGGGCACTGGGGCCCATCAGCAGTTCCGTGCTGGAGTCAAACAAACACCGTCATCAAGACACTTGCAAAGACCAAGGAAGCACACAAAGTCAAAGCCTGCGTTATGTGACTAAGAGACGTGGGTTTGCAGAAAGAGAAGCAGTGCCGCGATAACACCTCTGCACCATAAGGGTCCGGCGTTTGGCACGGCTCTGTGCTCACGCAAGCCCACCACAGACCCTGCATACCCGCTCCACCCGACCCTCACCCTCCCACCCCTACCTGATATGCTGGGCAATATCATCTCCTCCCCACATCCCCAGGCGTCCCGCAGGCATCCCGAGTGTGAGCCCAGATTCTGTGCAGAACCCAAACCTGACACATTCAAACCTCCAGGGTCAAGTCCATGTCTTGAATTTGTAATGAGTCTACCCTAAGGTCCCAAACTAGTGTGATTTTGAGATACATAAGGCTAAGAAAATATAAAGTCCTAGAACATCTATCAGGCAAACCCAGTAACTCAACGCCATGACAAATTTTCTGAAGTCACATTGAATGGCAAAACTGAAGTGAAAGAAGATGACCATCAATGATCAAGAAAGCACATTAGGAAAGAGACAATAAACTAGCTCTAAAGAGAAGACAGGACAACTGAGACTTCTGAGTCTGCGCTGCTCTCTGGGTGCCAGACGGCTTCTTGGATGGACAAGGAACTTTCTGAGAGGAGCACTCACAACAGGGAGACGCCCGTGGACCTTGTACAGGTTGATGAGCACTGTGATGTCCCAGGGGCGCAGGGTCAGTGGGTGAGCTGACTTGGCCGAGCTCTCGTCCTCCTGCTTGTCATTTTCCATTCCTACAGCAGTCCACCCGGAGCTGGAGGACGTGGACAGTGACAGGACGGGACTGGAGATGACCTCTTCAAAGTCCATGTACATGTCATCTTCCCCAAAGTAGTTCTCCTACAATGTGAAGAACAAACTTCGGTCAAGAGGCAGGTGGCACTGGGACCCAGTGCAGCAGAACCTGGCTGCACAGTAAGCACATCTCCCTCTGAGAGCAGTGACCCATCTCCTTAAAATGGGGAATAGTACCAAGAGATACATTCAGACATCTACTTACTCTGTAACAAGAAACCCACAAAAATTACAGTTTATGGTAAAAACTTACGATAACATCACCTCTAGTTACAGAGAAACTTGTGGTTCAGATCCTAGAAGAAACCAGTGTTTTCCAGAATTCTGAGGCAATGATGCCACCAACACCCTTTTGAGAGAACCAGACAAACTCACCAAAAACCGCTCTGGCTAACTCCTACTAGCTAAGTGGCACAATTTATATATTCCTGTTGGAATATTTATCAGGAATGTTTTAACAGCTTTAATAAGAATGCCAAATTTTAGTTACTGATAAATAACTGTTAAAAGTCACAAAACTTCCTTTTACATAGTTTGTCTTGGTTTCAACTAATGATATTCTGATTTTATTTGCATCAGAATTATATTCATTTGTAATTGAAATGTTTTTCTTCCTGTTGATTCTGAATGTAAATTCTGGCTATTTGATATGTCAATAGTAATAAAAATTTGTTAAAATACACTGTTAACACTGTTGACTATATTTGTTCACTATCAGAACTCGGTCAGTATTCTGGTAAATTCTGTATTTTGAAATCGACATACTTATTTTTCTGAGTAGGGTCTGCATATCAGGTCAGCTAAAATACCTTTTCATGAGAGAAAATGTTGAAGGGCTGTAGGCCATGACTGGCAGGACTAATATAAAAATCCACAATCTGTTGGTTCAGAGTCACTGCTTTTCCCTGAGGCTCTATTCTGTTAGCCTCTGAATCAGAAGGGTCCTCTTAGAACCTACTGAAAATAAATGTCTAATTGGTTTGAATCAAAATTAAAAACCTAGAGTATTTGGAGTAGCCTTCCCTTAGCTCAACTCAGGAGCCGTTCAAAAGACATGCATGCCCCGCCCTGGACAAGGTTCCATGGGGTAGGAACAGAAGGAAGGAGAAAGTCCCTGTGGTGATCTCACCTACAAACGGCTTTCAAATCTGAAGTCCCCACCATCCACACAGCCTGTCTCAGGGGCCGATGCTAATCAGCTTTCAAACAAAGAATTTCTAACAAATCACTAGAAAAAGTTATACTTGTTTTGTTTTAGCTGACTTTTAATCATCCTTGTCTACCATCTCTTACTCTTAAAAGCTTCCCTATAACCTCAGTCTCCTATAATTTTTTTAAACCAAGATGACTGTTCTTTTCTCTGCATTTTTAAAAAATTATTTTATTTAGTTGTTCATCTTGGCTGTTTTCATCTGGCCTGGGGGCATGAACCTGAGTACTTGGGATTATGTGGACTGCGCTCAGCCAGGGGTGGCAAACCTAACACCGCTATTCCACCAAGGCATACTCAATTTTCACTCTTATTAAAAAAAAGGAAGGGGGGATTCTTGGTGCACCCCTGTGGCCATTGGCCAAAATAAACCAATGGCAAGGCAATAAAGTTTCTGTTTAAAAAAAAGGACAATTTCTATAGATTACAATTAAAAGGATTCGCTTGGGTCTAATGTCTAATTTGCTACTAAGGCAATCTGCACTTAATTATCTGAAACAGAAATAACTCATGTTCAATTCTTTTGGGAATACACTCCCCAACACAGTAGAACACATTTGCTAATTTTATCAAGTGTGTCAACAACTGTTTTTTAAACAGTTATAAAACATGAGAAGTCTTGTATGCATTAACACATTTGTGCCTACTGAATATAATCAACAAAATGTCTTTTTAAAATTATAACTCACCTAAAAAGTTAGGCTAATGTCAACTGTTTAAATTTCAGTGTCTATGTTTTATGCTTTAATATGTGAATTTCATCTGTAAGGATTAATGTCTTAAGCATTCACAAAGAAAACTGCCAAAATGCTGACCAAATTAAAAGGCAAATAGTAATAATAGATTATGGTAAACTTTTCTGATAGTTTAACATTAATGTACACAATTACAAATAAAACTTCCATTTTCATTTTATGACATGAAAAATAAAGCTATCTTTGAGAAAAATTCCAAACAACTTTAGAAAACAAAATTGGCTTACAGAATAGGAAAAATATGCTCTTTTCTCAAGTTTATGGCACATGTGATTTAAGAATGAGAAACTGTGGGTTAAATAAGTCCTCAAAAAATAAAAAAGAATTAACAATTTTTAAAAGAAGACAGCTAACAAAATGGGAGATATAAGGCGGAAAACCTATAAGTACTTTTCCAATATTAAACTTTTTAAATGGAAACATGACAGCCAGGCATTCAAGGCCACCATTTTTTTTTTTTTTTTAAGGAAAGGTGCAGGCAGGAATGAAGGCAAGCAGACAGGCAGGCAGGAAGCAAGAGGAGGAGGAAGCACTGATTTATTTTTTATTAGTTGTTTACACAGGTAGCTCCGCAGCCCCAGTATAGACTAGGATGTGTGGTGCACTGGCCAGAGGCCACGGACTAAGCTACTACGAAGCCACCAGGGAGCACCTAACTTTTTCTAAGTGAGGAAAATGTGCCACATATGCCCTTCATCCAGTTACATTTGTAACTTGCTATTTAGATCCAGACAAAGGGTTAAATCAGGTGACTGAAATGACTGTGGGCTGATGGAGTGATGTCTACATCTTCAGAAGACCTCCCATTTCCATAAAATGTCCCTCTAAGTTTTAAACTACACTCAGAATTCTTCACAATGATAATGTCAGGCCTAGCTTCTTTGTGAATTTTGGAGATCAGTTTTTCATATAGAGTCAAACAAATATAGGGCAATTCTTTTTTCCCCAAGTTTATCTTTCAGAATTTCTTGATGTTTCATTTTGATAACTAAGGAACACACAATGTCAGTTACATGAATTTTCACATTCTCTCTTTTCTTCATGTATACATACATTTATATATAAATGAATGTATCACATATCTAAGTTCCAAAAGGTTTTAAAGCTCTAGCAATGATACTATGTGGAACATAAGTTTTGTATTAAAATAAATTTTAAAAAACAAAGAGACATACCCTGGTGGAATAGCGGTTAGATCAGTCACCTCCAAAGGATGCAGGTCACATACCCTGGGTTCAAGTCCCAGGTCTAGGGGAACAACCCGTGTGAACTAAAGAAAAATAAATAAAATGCTTCCTCCTCCTCTCGTTCCTGGCCTGCCAGCTACTACTGCCTTCATTCCTGCCTGTGCCTTTCTTTAAAAAAAATAATAAATAAAAAGTAAAAGAGATTTAAGACAGGATAACATCCCCATTATCAGCATTGCACTAAGCTTTCTGGTAAATGAGAGAGGGAAGGAGGGAGGGTAGAAGGGAGGGAGGAGGAAAGAAAGGAGAAGGAAGGAAGATGGAAGGGAGGGAAGAAAGAAGAGAGAGAGGGAGGGAGGGAGGGAGGGAGGGAGGGAGGAAGGGGTGGGAGTGTGGGAAAGAAAAACTTAAAAGGCACACAGTCCTAATGAAACAAGCACCAAATGAACTGGGCTAGAAAAAGTTCTGTCTGTCACACCTTAAGTATTTTATAAAGTTTTAAATTTGTTTTCCTGGATACATTCTAGGAGTTCTGGTTTACCTGATGAATGCAAACACAGATGTGATCTCCAGTGTAACATGCAGTCAGCACCATGAGATCATGGTCAAGAAAGGTCTGCCTGAGGGCGCAGACCACCAGTAGCGGGTGCAGCCCTGGATCAGACTTGACCAAGACGGCTCAAATAAAGGCACACACTCACTTCTTGGCTAATGAATCTTGACTGTCCCACCATGGCCAACCCCGACTATCCCAGACCCTTTCCAGAACTCTGCGCCCCTCCTGCAACGTACATTACAGGGCTAAGCATCCAAACCTCTGCACTGTGAAATGCAAAATGAAGCAGAGTAGTAAAGCACCGAGAGACTGAGACTCACACGTATCCACCCACAACCACTCTACTGCTTGTGACTGCTCATGCCAGGGCAAAATCACAACACAATGAAATCACAAGTGAGATGAGTTTCCAGCATCCTGGAGAATGCGAATTTCATGAAGGTGCTGAAAGTGATGTCTTGTACTTTTATTGCTGCATTGATCACAATGTTAAAATTTGTCCATACGTATATGTCTATCCTAATCTCTTTGAGTAAAGATGCAATATCATCTCTCTAGCAACTAACACAATTCCTACAACATACACTGAGCACCCAAAAAGTGACAAACTGAGGAGTGTGCGGTCTTTAGTATACAGTTCCATAATTGCACCTAGCGCCACAGGTCTATTCAACGTACAGCTCAACAATTCAAAATCGTCAACTAGTTATTTCAAACAGACTCAATCTCAACTAGATAGTGACTGTTCTGCCTGTGATTAAGAACACACAAATTCTTTTTAAAAACTTACCTTTATACATAAAAAGGCATTTAGCAGAGGTCCATAAAGGGTTATCTGGGAATCTGGGGAAAGTTCCATTTCCACATGGAGCTGATCAGGTGGCAGTTCTGAGGGATCAACCGGGGGACGTGAAGTAGAGAAAGAAGAGGCCAGTCTGTCTGATGCTTTCTGGGATGGCCTTAACACAGACAGCATTGTTTCTTCCATTTCTGACACTGGAATAAAGCGAGGAGGAAAAGGAATAATGTCTGGGGGAGTGCCTCTTACAAGTTTTTCAAAGAACTACCCACCAATAATTCTATCTTGCAATTACAGCAACAGCTAATAACTGACACAATCCCTATAGCATATAAGGAAAACAGGTCTGAGAGATGAATAACTAAGGATGCAAAAAGGGAACAGACCTCATTGAAGTACATATAGAAAGTCAAGCGCACAGGCTCAGTGAGCACTTTGTGTTACCAGAGGCCAGTTATCATTGAGTCATTTCAATATACACCTGGCTGATAGTTAGACTAAACTTGGCCTTAAACTACAAAGCAGTCTTCATATAAACAGCTACTCAAATACAGTGTGACATCAGCTCGATAAGTACACACAATTATGAAAACCATACAACTTAGCTCACTGGAAAATGCAAAGAAAGGATCGCTTGACTCTAAGCCCATTTTAGACCCAGGTAATAAGGCACATTACTTTGGGAAAACATGACAGGACGTGATAGGGTATGATATCGAATTGTTGTCAAAATGCATTAAAAAAATTAACATTTCACGAAATTGAGAACTTTAAATAGATTCACATTCTCCCTGTTTTACGTCCCACCTCTGCTACTTCTCACTTGATCATCCTTGAGAAATCACTCACCTTCTGGAGCAAAGCCCTCAACTCCAAAATGACAAAGCAGTTATCTCAGAGTTGTAGCAGGATTAAACGAGAAGATGTAGGCCAGAAAACAGTTTGCCCTACTATGTGATACTTAGTAAATACACAATGAAAGTTAGTTATCATTACACTAAAATCTTTAAATGAGTTTAAATGTATATAATTATGTCAAAAGAACAGATGCAGTTTCAAAATTTTATTTCTTTCAGTGCACCCCAGTGGCCTAGTAGCTAAGTCTGCCAGATGTAATCCACATACTTCCCAAGGACCCAGTTTGTGACCCACAGCTGGGGGAACCACCAGGATGAACAACCAAATAAATTTAAAAAGCAGTCCTTCCTCCTCTCTCCTGCCTGCCTGCCTGTCTCTGCTAGCCTTCACACCTGTACCTTTTTTTTTTTTTTAAGTGTATTTCTCTACTCTTTGATTATCATTAATTATAACACCAGATATTTCAAAATACAAATTGTATAAAAACACTTACATGATTGCTTTAGTTGTTCATCTGCTTTCTGTGGGTAAATTGGGTGCCATGTATAGTCAATTGTAAGCAGGACACTTGGGACAGTCCAGCATTCAACCCAGCCAGCCCTTTGAAGAGTAAAAAGTTTCGAGTCAGGAATCTATTCCTTTAACTGCTTACAAACACCAGTATGGATAACAAAACTGTGTTCCCGTTCGGAAGAGTCGCAGCACCTCCCGAGCACACACTCTCAGACCCCAGCATACACTCACTTCTCCTGGGCGACATTCCGCCACCTGGGTTTAGCGGATTTCGGGGCACTCAGACACTCAGCAGCACCAGTGTCGGGAGTCATTTTATTTGGGTGGCAGTTCTTTACCAGCATAAATAAAGAATATTTACTAGGGTGGCAATCCGGTAGAAACAAATGAAGATCAACATCTTCTCCCTAAAAAATAATTTTCAATGACCCAAATCAATAAAAAGATAAATACGTTAGATTACTATTTATGGTCAAACCTATATACAAAAACTGAAAATAAAATTAAAAGAAAACATACATTTCAAATGGCAGATTATACATTGACCCATCAGATAAATAATCAGAGTACAGATTTACACTGACTGAAACTAAATTCAGACTAGAAAATCAGGGAAATAAAGTTCCCACATAATATTTAAAAGAACATGTCCCCAGGGTAGTCATGAGTATCTCACATAAAAACTCAGTGAAAACAAAGAGAGAAAATCGTCTCATTGTTTGTATCTACATGAATCTTCTAAAAGCCCTGCTGAAGCTGAGGCTGCTCAGGCTGGAGGCGCTCACCCCTGGCCCTCTTGTCTGGCACTACTCTCTGGTGATGATGCTTTTCAGAAGAACCAGAGGGTTCAAAAGGCAAAATTATTATGAACCAAGATGGAGGCAATCTTTACAATGAAGGAGTTTGAAAAATCAAAAACCACCTCACTAATATGAGCTTGAGTAGAATACGTTCTATAGTTTTATTGGTTTTAAATGATGGTATCTTGGTTCTAGGATGCCTTGGTTCCTCATCTGGTTTCTAAGAACCTGGATTGTACAGAAAGGGTCTCATCCAGATTCACTTCTCCCCTCACTACTCCCTAACCTTTGTGATGGTGATGCCTGGTTTCTCAGCAGGCGGTACAGTGAGCGGTAAACAGAGGGGCACCCGTTTCAACTCACCACCCAGCCTTCTCACTCGTTTTCTGTGATATGGTACATAAACTCGGCTCCTTAGCTTCCGATTCTGTAATTGCAGACAACTACCTCAAGAGGGCTGTTCTGAGAATTAAGTAACTACTATGCAAAAAGAATTTGGAACAGTGTTCACCGTTCTTATGAGCACTACTGCTGTTGTTTTCCACCGTAACCTCCATCGCTACAACCACTGCTGGCTGCCTAACCCTAGAATTAGGTGTGTCATGGAATTTTAAGCTGACTTTTAGCTAAAAGGAAGAAAGATATTTGTGGCTACCCCGTGAGTTCATGGTTACAAGAATGAAGAATAGGGCAGTGTAAACTCTCATTCATGGACATAAGCACAGCACTAGAAGGTTGATAAAGAACAGGCAGATTAGCCAAGAAGTTAGAAGTGAACTCAGAAAATCATCAACTTGGGGAATTTTTTAAATTGCTGACTTCTGAGGGCAAAACTCCTTAGAGCAAAAGCTTTATAAACGGTAGCAACTCTGTGGTATCCCCAGAGGCGGTGAGCAGTGAATGGCAATGCAGGGCTGTGGGAAGTGGGGCTGAGAGAACGGGCCATCAGTGGTGCCCACCGTACGCACCCTTAGAGAGAACTTGGTGTTGCATGTGGCTGGAACAAAGTCCGTGAAAGGCAAAGAGAAGTCAATGTTTAGTGTTTCTCCACAGGCTGCCAGATACACTACGAAAGAGGGAAACAGGAAATTTATTTTTAATTCAATACATTTTTCATTAAAATTATACCTTGCAACAAAATTGAAGACAATATGTTTAGTACAATAGAAACTCAGAAACAGTCTCACAAGATGAGGGAAAAAATCAAATCCAGAATCTATTAAAACAACTAAAGAGAACGAATGAATGAATGAAGTGCTTCTTCCCCTTCTCTCTTCCCGTCTGCACCTTTCCTTTAGAGAAAAAACAAACAACTAGACCATCAACACCATTTTCTTGGCTGGTGTCTGTCTTGATGAATGGAATATTCACCCTAAATATTTAAAGTTCTCACCGTTTTCCTGCTGTTTAGTGGAACAGTCAATCCAGTTGTGCTGATTGGCAGCCCAAATCATTTCAAACTGATGGAACATGACCTTGAAGTTCCATGTGTACGGCACGAATGTAAACAAGTCAGGAGCACTATCGCTGGACCAGTCTTGAATTAAGTCTAAAATTATTGGGGTGGAGAAAATAAAATAAAATTCAAATTCAGAAATAAATAAATAAATAAATAAAAACATAAAATTCTAACACTAAAGATGAATTTTTCTTTTTGTAACTTAAAAGAACTTGTATACTGAATCATTAAAACGAGAATAATTTCATACCTTTCAAATACCTATTACTTTTTACAGAAACTTTAGATTAAAAAAAAAGTGAAATCACCTGATACTCCACCACCCAAATATCCAACATTGAGGAAGTGTTACCTTTTGCTTTTTCTATGTGATCTTCACTCTGCAAAGCACATACCTTATGTTGTTGCTTTTTCTTTTTTTTTAACTGAACTCAAAAATTATGTTACTTCATACATATTAAAATAACTTTTAATAACAGTCCATCAAAGAACTAGGCCAGGATTTACATAATCATTTTCTATACTTGGCTATTTATATCAAAATGTTGGTGTTATCTATGTTATCAAGTGTATTTTTGTGCAAGATATTTAACATATTCAGGATTGTTTTGCCATTATAGATTCCAGAAGTGGAATTGCTAGGCCAAAGTTTATGAACTTTTTTCAAGGCTAGCACAGATGACAAAATTGACTCCAAAGGTGGTGTATCCATTTACAACCTAACCTGAGGTATACTACCATTTAGTCCATTATGGCCCCTCATGCATTATATTTCTTTTTAGCTCCCTTTCTTTTTTTCCAAGGGTAGGGGATACAGCTGATAACTAGTCATTGAAAAATGGTATCTCATTTTACTGAATTGCAAGTATGGTCTAACATTTTTTCACATTGTTTTATTCATTAACTAAACATCTACAGAGTACCTACTGTGTGCCAGGCTCTGTTCTAGACCCAGGAACGCAGTGGGGAAGAAATCAGAGGCTCGCCTCCTAAGAAGGTGTGGTCAGTCATCTCCGCTCACTGCTGGCCCTGACTGCTGTGTTAAACTGCTCTCACGCTAGGTCTGTTCTCCTCGGGTACTTTCCTTTTTCTCAAACCTCACGAAGCAAAGGTCCTCACAGAGATGAGGGTCTGCTGAGCTGCCCCCTCTACCTCTTCTGAACTTCATGTCGCCTCCATGGACTGTCTGCACCCAGCACGTGGCCCTTGGTGAAGCGTTCACTCCTGGAGGAGTGAGCTGTGCCCGCTCTCAGAAGGGAGGACGCCCAGCACAAGAAGCACGTGTGGCATCCTGAAAATTGTGCTTGTGGAGCACAGCACTCACTAGAACTAACTAATGCTGATCCATGAAGAGAAGGAAATCGTCCACCTTCCCATCATATTCACCCACCAGACCTTCGAAGAGAAACTCTTTCATTCCATCTAAGTTCAGCTTCTGTTGGTATTTTCAACATTTGTTCTAAGAAAGCATGAAACACTATATTTAAATTTTCCCTCTGACATTCTCAGTGCAAAAAGAAGTATAAAAGAAGGCGTGAACTATGCCATCAAATCTGATGCTGAATCTAAAAGGAAACAAGTTTGCTGTGAAAAAGCCCACTACACTGGTGTTTACTGGAGAATTACCTGTGAAGAAGTTCTTCTGAGCAAAGATGAAGTGGTAGGAGGCTTTATATACCTCTAGCTCACACTGCCAGGTCTGTGGCATGTTCCAGATCCGGGGGTAGCTGGCATTGATGTGAAACTGCAAACCAAACGTCAGTGAGATCTCAGAGCTCACACTGGGGCACTGTGAGCAGCATAAGACTGAAGACACACACCGCTGAGTAATTATAAGTTTCCTCCTGAGCTGACAGAGGTCCCTTGGAGATGCTTCTGTGGCTAGAAGTTTGGACCTTCAGTTCCAGTCAGTTTCTCAAAATGCTGAGCCACGCTGTGGCCAACACTGAGAAGGACAAATCGGGCACAGTTTCTCCTGGAGTCTGCTCATGGACAGCCGCGGCTGCACCCACCTCCTCTGCAAGCTGCTCCCTGAGGCAAGCACACACACAATCTAGAGCCCTCTTAGGGCTGGGCAACTCCACCTGCCAAAGCCTGGTGGTCTGCAAAGGCAAGAGCTGCCTGCCCAGGAACGGAATCCCTGCACAGCAAGCACATGGAACAGCCGAGGGATTTCTCTAGGGCTCAATGTGCCAATTTCGGTATATTTATGGTACTCAATATACACTTAGTAATTGCAAAATTTTCCTTTCAATTCACATGTATGTCACATGCAAACGTGCTTGTTTAGACACATAATTAAGGATCTGATGGTATCATCTCCCATAAAAGAATTCTTTAGATAGTGGTTTTGTTCTCATTATGTGCTGTCCCCAGTAAAAACTGCCAGCTCTCGATACTACTCAGCCTGCAACTTCAGTCACGAGCAATCCAGGGCACTCAAAAGACTGTCCTTCTTTTGAGGTGCCTGTGAGGCAGAGCACACCATGATCACAACAGAGGAGAAGCTCTGGTCTGACCACTCGATGAACTGGAAAACAATAGTCACAGCCTTTCACTTCTTTACAGTCAAACGTCCAAAGCACAGCTACCTTGTAATGTCCCCACCCACACTAGAAGCAGAGTAACAGGGAGGTCCACAGCACAAAAAACAGGGCCAGACACTGAAGGTCTATTGAATGTGAAGCCAGGCCACTGAGTGACTTCCTGGTCATCAAAATTTTGTATCAGAAACAATTTTTATGGGGTGTGTATCATCATATACTCTAACTTACTGCTAGCATTTCTGCTTCTAAAAGGGTCCGGTACTGCATGCTGGTAGTGGCATCAACATGTAAGAGTTGTCCTTTAATTGCAGGGGTGTAACCTAATAAATGAAAACAAAGATTAGGAACATAAACAACCCTATGTAAATATATGTGTGAATCTATCTGTCTATAAAGACAAAGTTCCCAGTGCTGGACTGGAAACAAGTCCTACCACCACCCAAAGAAGGAATCCCTGAGAAATGGTGATTAGTCACGACATAAGCCACACCAAAGACGGCGCCCTTGCTACCACAGGTTGTGACATTTCTCTATGGACAGCTCTGAAGAAAGAAAGTTCCTTCTTTGTATAATTTCATCATGATTTTGCTAGTCAATGCAAAAACCACAAGTCTATTCCCTAAAAGGTACTTTTCAACTATTCAGAGAGTTCCAGTGGTCTTTTCTCCTTCCACCGACTCGAGGGTACATATTTTCAACTACTCCTCACGTAATGACAATTTCCAAACAACTTAGCCCATTCTGAGCAGAAAAGTCGGGGGTATTTCCTATCTTCGTGGGCTGCCCTTCAAGGGGTGCTAGCTCTGCAGTCATCCCTATACAACTAGATCAACATGCATCCTGCTCTGGGCTTTTTTAATACCTAAATCTGAAAAAAAACGTAAATTTGAGTTATATTGTTATTATAGAAGACCTAAGTCTATTTCCCCCTTCGATACATCACTGACCCTCTACCACAACTGACCTGGGCTTGTCCTCAAACCCCGGTTCACCCAGACCTGTTGTGCAGTGGTCCCACTGAGTCATAACGGGTCTGCTCAGGAACTGACCCCCTTCCCAGAAGGCTCCACCTGCCCTGCACACCAGCCGCTGCACTCAGACATCTGTGCTGATGGTATTCTCCACGTGCACCATCACTTCCCTTATTCGCAACCCTTCTCATCTGATTCTCTACCCTGAACCGAGCAGTCCCTGAAAATCTCAAGTATTTGTTCTAAGACTTAGTAAGACTATTCTTTCAAAACTAACTAGGGTTTAGCTCTTTGCTAAAACAGCCCCAAAGTTACAGGGAAAGACAGACAGCTCTGCTCTCACTTCTAAGCGATGAGCTGAGCAGGCGCACCATCCCCCCAGCCCTGCTACCTTTCATGAGCCACAGGGTCTGCCTGCCTTCTCTTACAGTGGCAACAAGAAAAGTGACTGACACAAGAGAGTCAAAAATTATATAAGCTACTCTAAATCTATTGGCAAAAGGAACACTGCCAGTCCAAGACTTTAAGTTTGGGTGAGCAGACTTTTTCAGTTCTCCCAGGAAGCAGGTAAAGCAGGATCTCATGGTCTCAGTGAGATCTCAGGATCTCTATGACAGGTGTAGTTGGAGAACAGGAAGAAAAAGCAGAAATGAAGAAGCTGCATAATTTTGAAAAAAATTAATCGTGTCATTAAATTGCATCAGAACCCAAATTTCAAATGCATAATAAACTCAGACTATCTCAGCTCAGATGAAACTATAGATACTAGGGCATTATTTAATACTTTAAATATGAACTGCTCCGCTCTCAAAGTTATGCTGTTCAGATTCCCTGCTCACTCCCTGACAAGTCCATAAAAACAGCCCCGGGATGAAGAAACCCATCTTGCTGGGCCGGCCCCGCAGCAGGGCACCCGCTCAGGAGCACGGGGCACACAGGACACAAACAGCACTCAGCCTCCCCAAGGGGCCACACAGGAGTGACAGGGCACAGACCACAAGGTCTGCCTTAGGCAAATGTCCCTCTCTAGGCACACAAGTGACGTCGTGACATAGTATTTACAGTTAGCTGACTGCAGATACAGGAAAATGAAAAAGAAAGCAGAAAAAGAAAATCCCATCATGCTACTCCAGATGGATGGGACAGACTTGATTCAAACACGGCTCACTACTGGTCATGGAGACAGAGGTGCACACTGAGGCTTACCGTTCTCCTCAACCGTCATTGGAATATTGATTTCCAAGTACGAGCCAGCTCCTACATTTACATGCACAGCATTTGTTTCCTAGCAAAAGAAAAGTCAGTCACATAAAACTCTCACACGTACAGTACACACTTACTTTTCAGTTGTTATAACAGACTACAAATGTCAATGATATTAAATGGGTATCAAAAGTTCCTAAGATCAAAGTTCAAATTTATACCAAAAATATACAACCAATTTGACCAGATATAAAGGAGAAAATGAACCAGACTCTATGAAGGCCTATTATTACTAACACCTCCCTAAATTTGACTTTTTATACAAGTGCGATGAAAGTCATATACATATTATTACAGGGTGTGGGGGCAGGAAGTACATAAAAATTAATCCAACTATAGGACTACTTACTAGAAAGACACTGCAAAAGCAGTTCAAATTTCATCCATTATTTTCTACTAGAATATTTCAATAATTACCCGATTTTTGGTAAACAGCAAATCAATGGTAGCATCTGCAATAATGTTCATGCGCAGTTCAAAGGCAAGGATCTGTCGTGGTCTCCCAGGCTGAGCAACTTCAGAAACTTTCAGAACTTGGTAGTCAGGTGGGAAGAAAAACTTCCACAGACAGTCTCTGTTCATGTAGGGAAGGAGAAAGTGTGGTGACGCGTTACTCTCATAGAATCACCTCTGATGAAAGGTCAGAACCAGGATTCTCACTTGGTGGTATCACTGCGATCTCATTTTATCAGTTAGACATGAATAATGTCCACTCTAATTTCCATTCAGTAAAATGAAAGACTGCTTTCGCCAGTGTTTTATACTTCTAGAGATCAATGAGCACGTAAAATAGACACTGTTAACCAGTAAGATACAGGTATGACCACATCTGCAGTGCTGAAACACTGGGAAAAAGAAAAATATCTCCTACAGGCACATCAACTGTCCCAACGACAAAGGAGGAGCTGAAGAAGAGTGTGAACCAGAGCCACCATCTGCTCAAGACACTTTTAAATTAACATTTTTAAATTAGCCTTTCTGAAGCCACCTGAGCTGCATTCTCCTCATAACTGACTCCACAATTAGTCTGAGGATTAAATGACCACATACATGGAAGACTTGGCAGAACATGGCACATAAAAATCCATTACACTCAACCCTGTTCCGTCAATAGAAGCTACAGCTGCACAGCCTCACCTAATCGCTGATGCTCTCTGTGCCCCCATTTTCCCACAGGTGGGATGAGTGCTCCACATCCATCCAGTTGATCTCACTGTGTTTTCAGGATGAAGTGTAAAATGTAGATTAAAGTACTGACTTGAAAGCAGTAAGAAGCTAGGCAGAGTCAGGGATGTGTGCATGACTGTACATAGCCTGTAGGATAAAGTGCAAATCTAACAGTTTGTATGTCAACTCTTACAAATGAAATATCATAAAAGAAAATCTGAATATCTCTAGGACTCAGAAATTCATGTAAAGTTGACAGAATTCAGATCAAATCTGTAGGCTGTCATGCCACAACAGAAATCAGACATCTCTAACACTGCTGAGTGAACTTGCGCCAAGCAGCCAGATCCCTCCTTAGTCCTTACATTACGAGTTGGGTGCAAAGGCAACAGAGCTGACTGCTCCTTTCTGAGCACAAAATCCAGCATGAGGCAGGGGAGAGCAAACATCAACAGACAAGGAAATACACCTCTGCCTATGCCAGGGAAAAGGTCTCTCATTAAGAACTGAACCGTTGAGAAATTAACCTCTTTCTTAATTAAAAAACCCGAGGGCTTTGTTAAAGTCTAAGGCAAGAACTGCACTGCCGCTCTCCCCTGGCAGTGGCAGGGTTTGATGGGAAGGCACATTCTTCCCTCGTGTTAAATCCAGGGCCCTTTCTCTATATAGCAGACATCACCAGACATGGATATGGCTATACATAAACAGTTGTGTTCTGGATTTTCATGTAAATATATCCTAATACTTTTCATTTACATATATATATATAATTTATATATATATGAAGGCAATCAGAGGCAGGCAGGCAGGAAGAGAGAGGAAGCACTTTTATTTAGTTGGCCTTGGTTGTTTCCCCAGCCCCAGGTCTTGGACTGTGCCCAACCCCTACACCAGCAGGGCATGGTCTTCCATCTCCAACACTATATGGTCTTCCTTCACCATACAACTGTTAAGTAGCTACTTAAAGGGGCAAGTGTTCATATGCACTAGAAATACCAAGATTAACAGAACACAGTCCTTGAGAGCATAGATAATACCTGTAACAAAACTCAGCAGAAAGTACCTTTAGACGACAATGTATAAAGAATCAGAACATCATCAGTAGCAGCGATTAGCGGCCCAGTGATATGGCATCTATGAATGATCGGCTGTATTGCTCCATTCCAGAAAGCCAGTTTATAAACAAAAACTAAACTAACCCTAAGTTTCAGCTATCTATATAAATATCTTATTTCTGTTCTTCTGTACCCCACCCCATCTTGTTGGGTCTTAAACCTGGACACATGGTTGACATAGCTGTGCCTTGGCTGCCTGAGGCACCAAGGGGGCAGAAGGGGCTACAATTACATAAATATTTAGATGTCTTCTCCCTGCTTAAAATTCTATTCATAATTATTAAATGTAAAAATTCTTCAGTTAACAATAATTAAAAGGTAAAAAGCCTTCTAACACTCTCCTTAGCTCCGGTAAAAAGAAAAAAAAAAAAAATCTCTATTACTTTACTACAGAGCCACAACAAGACTGCTCACCACTGTCTTCTTGCATCTGCGAACCTCTTACCTGTCCTTCCACATGCAGCCTCTTCCTTCCCTGACTAACTCTTACTCATGCTCTAAAACTCATGTCACCTTTACCCAAAAGCCTCCATCCAATTCTTTTCAAATCTTTAATGTAAATGATGTATGCATCATGGGATCAATTGTGTCCCCTTAAAGTTCATGTGTAGGAGGAGCTCTGACTCCCAGGACCTCAGAATTTGATCATATCTGGAAATTCTGGAAAGCTAATTAAGTTAAAATGTGATCATCAGTGGGGTCTCTAATCCACTATGACTGATGTCCTGATTAAGATGAGGAAATCCAGACACAGAACCACAGCACACACGAGAGGAAAGACCACTTGGAGATACCGGGTGAAGATGATGTCTACAGGCCAAGGAGAGGTCTCAAGTGCATCCTTCCCTCGGCCCTCAGAAAGAAGCAACACTCTCAGCACCTCGTCTCCTAACTCTGACCTCCAGGACTAGAAGAAGACAGTGTGCAGCCACAGAAGTCAGCAGTCTGTGGTGCTACTGCAGTGAACTTGGCAAAGCAACACAGAGTCTTTAAGTTCTTCAAGACTCTTTACTTGTCACAGCACTTAATATCTCCTCTCCGTTTTCCTCCAGTGAAACTGAACTACATGTCTTTTATCTGAATCTCCACAGCACTAAGAATCCCTGGCATAGTCACTGATTAAATACAAAAGAAAAAAACAAAGAAACCAGTAAGTATGCTGCTTAGCGTTTTTCTAAGGAATTAGCACTTTCTCTGGAGTGGACATGTGTAAGCCAATTTCTCTACAAATTATTTGGATGAAAATGTTTACTGATATCTTATCCTGCCATAATAAAGTAGTTTACAAAATATTAGGTTAGTCATTAATAAAATTATAGCATCTCAATACACTTACTAGAAATATAATTTATTCAAGTACCTCTGCCTATCAGCCCACGGCCCATAGTTGAAATCTGTTCCTTTGCCACAAACTATATCCAGTCCCCAACATGGAGGCAAATCTTGTAATTTGCAATCTTCACTGCTCAGTTCTCCATCAATATTTTCTTCTGTTTCCTCTGGAACAAGTCCTATATTGCAGAATACACAACAGAAAGGCAGTTACTTAAAATAACCCTTAAAAAGTTTCTGTAAACCAGTAGTTGTACAAAATTTTTTATCTCACGAATTATTCACACTAGAAAACTTGGGTAGTATTTTTTTTATATTTATCAAAATTTATTATATTCAAAATGTAAACTGAGGAACTGTCAAAATAGTTTTAAATAATAAATTCACTGTATATTGACATAATAAAATGTTTATTTAATGAGGTCCTAGTCAGGGCAATTAGGCAAGAAAAGGTCATTAAAGGAATCCAAATTGGAATGGAAGTAAAATTATTCCTGTTTTTAGATGGCAAGGTAAAATACTTAGAAACCCCTAAAGACTCCACTGAAAAATTACTAGAAACAATAAATGAACAGAGCAAAGTGGCAAGATACAAAATCAATAATACAAAATCCAATGTGTTTCTGTATGCAAATAAAGAGCTAGAGGTAAGAAATTAGGAAAGCAATCCTATTCACAATTTCATGAAAGAGGATAAAATACCTAGGAATAAACTTAAACAAGTAAGGTGACCTGTACTCTGAAACTGTAAGACATTGTTAAAATAAATAGAAGACACAAAGAAAATACATTCCAAGTTCATGGATCAAAAGAATTAACATATTTAAAATGACCATCTTCCCTATATATAAACATATACAGATGTGTGTTTACATATGTATATGTGGAAATTCAATATATAGATTCAATGCAATCCCTATCAAAATTCCAATAACATTTTTCAAGGAAATTGAACAAACAATATGGAATTTGTGAAGAGCCACAAAAGACCCCAAATAGCCAAAGCAATGTTTAGAAAAAGGAAAATGGAGAATTGTGCTCCTGGACTTCAAACCACACTACAAAGTGTTTATATTCAAAACGGTAACTGACATTCCAATGAAATAAAATTGAGTGCTCAGAAATAAACTCACACAGACATGGATAACTAATTTACAGTGAAGAAGCCAAAAGCACATGATGGAGCAAGGATATTCTGCTCAGTAAATGCTGCTGGGAAAACTGGACAGGCACATGAAAAAGAATGAAACTAGACCATGTCTAATACCATACAGAAGAATTAATGACAAATTATAGGACCTGAAACCATGAAATACAAAGAAGAAATCAAAGGCAATATGTTCTATGGCATCAGCCTTAGCAAGATCTTTGGAAACTCCACTCCGATGTCAAAGGAAACAAAAGCAAAAATAAACAAATGGGACTACATCAAACTAAAAAGTTTCTACACAGGGCAAAAAAACTATGATTAAAATAGATGTCTTACTGAGTGGGTGAAGATATCTTCACATCACACATCTGACAAGGGGTTAATATCCAAAACATATAAAGAACTCATAAAACTCAACAACAGAAAACAGAGGATCTGAAGAGACATTTCTTCAAAGAAGACATACAGACAGCCAACAGGCACATGAAAGATTTTCTTCCTCACTGATTATTAGAAAATGTAAGTCAAAATCACAGGACATACCACCTCACACCTGTAAGCATGGCTTGAATCAGAAAGACTAGAAACAACGAGGGTTGGAGGGAGTGTGGAGAAAAGGAACCTTCTACATCGATGGTGGGAATGTGAATAGGTGCAGCCTTTACCAAGAACAGAATGAAGAGTCCTCAAAAAGTTAAAAATAGAACTACATATGATCCAGCAATCCCATTTCTAGGCAGTTATCTGAAAAAATAGGAAAACACTAACCAAAAACATTATCTACATCCCTATGTTCACTGTTGCATTACTCAGAATAGCCAAGATATGGAATCAAATGTCCATCAACAGATAACTGGATATAGCGGATGTGGTATTTATACTCAGTGGAATGCTATTCAGCTACAAAAACAAAGAAATCTTGCCTTTTTACGTAATTTGGATGAAACTTGGAAGAGATTATGCCAGAAAGTCAGCCAGAAAGAGAAAAAAATACTGGATGGTTTCACTCTCATATGTGGTTTATAAAGACACAATAAAAATACTTTGAAATCAAAAAGGTAGTTACTAGAGTGGAGAAAAGGCAGGGGAAGTACCCTCAGGTGGAGGGGTCAAATAAAAGTGTGAAAAGCACTAAGATTCTAGTGTGGGCATGGTGAGTTTGTTCTCTTTAAAGTTGGATAAGACTGAAAACCACTGGTACATCAACATAAAAAGTTTCTGAAAATAATTACTTTTTAGTTTAAATGAAATTTTAATTTTTAATGGAAAAACAAGTGTTTCTAAAACAAAACAATTTAGTGATAAGTGTTAGCACTTTTAGTTTGACAAATCTCTTTGGTATTGGTGCAACAGAAACAGGTGGGTTCTCATAGCTGTTTTGGCACTGAATCTGCTGTTCCAGGATTTAAAGAAATAGCCTTGTACCAAGAGGGAGGTAGAAAAGGAAGGAGTTTCAATAAGTTTTTTTTAACTTGTCAATATTATTATTCTTTTCTTTATCAATATATATGTATGTGTATATATAAAAAATACATATATATATACACTTTTAATTTGAAAGAAGTATTTCTTTTGGAGGGTAAAGGGAGAAAAACAAATGTTGATATCAAAATCTCCTTGTAAGTTAGAACCACCATAATATTGCAGCTACCACAATAACCAAGTTACTAAAAAAGTGCCCAGCTGTGGAAACTCATTGAGTCATTCCTTTGGGCTACTCTTTTAGTCTCTTCTCTCCACAAACCTTCACCTTTATCTAGAGGGTGCTTCAACAGCCACTAATGGATTTTAAGTGGGATTTTTTTATATTTTATAGAGTATCCTTTAGCATTTTATATACAGTTGGTTTTATGGTGATGAATTCCTTTAACTTTTGCTTACCCAAAAAGCTTATCATCATTCCTTCAGTTCCGAATAATAATTCACAGAGTATCCTAGGTTAAAAATCCTTTTCTTCAACACTTTAAATCTATCATGCCATTCCCTTCTGGGCTATAGAGTTTCAGCTGAGAAATCTGGTGACAATCTTAGGGGGACTCTTTTGTATGTGACTCAGTTTTAACTAGCTGCTTTTAAGATTCTTTATCTTATACTTTTAATATTTTGATGACAATGTGTCTAGGTGTAGCTCTGTTTTGAGTTTCTTTTATTAGGAATTCTTTGAGCTTCCTGGGTCTGGAGACTTGCTTCATTTCTCAGGTTAGGGAAGTTCTCAGTTATTATTTCTTCAACTACAGTTACTACCTCCTTTTCTCTAGCTTCTCCTCCTGGGACACCTATGACGCAAAGGTTGCTTCTTTTGATGTTATCCCACAGGTCACTGATGTTGTCATTTCTTTGCATTCTTGTATCTCTTTGCTGGTCTGCCTGAGTCCATTTCCTGCCTTATCTTCTGGCACACTGATTCCATTGGAGGGTTCACTCATCTTACTCTTGAGTCCCTCTATGGAGTTAATTCAGCTATAATGTTCTTCATGTCTTTGATATCTGACTTCATTTCTTCTTTGTTGTTCTCTTTCTCTTCCTCTATTGTTTTCTTGATGTCCATGAGTATGTTTATCACCGTTGCCCCAAATTCATCCTCAGGTAGTTTGCATATGTCTGTCACATTCAAATTTTCCCCTCGGGTTTTAATGGGATCCATCATATAGCATATATTTACCTGTGTCTTCATTCTGTTGATCATTCTGTGGGTTAATTTCCCTGCAGTAATGGCATTGTGTAGGATATCAACTTGCACCAGAGAATCTTGGGTCTTTGTCTGAACAGTGGGAATTCTTGAACTGTATGACTGGATTTGTTGAAGTTCTCAGATGGATCCTGTATTGGGACCCGAGAGTTCAGCCTACTGGGTTGGAGTTTGTGTGGGGGATGCAGAGCCTTTCCCCAGTGTCGGAGCTCTGAACAATACCACCGCCTTGCTGCTGAGCAGTTCCGCCTCCACCCACAGAGTGGCACTATGGGTAGCCTCGCAAGCTCCCTCTCTCAGGGGCTCTCTTCTTCTTCAAGCCTGGGGACAGGATTTCCACGGGAGGGTCCTGCAGCTCTGGAGCAACGTGGCGGGAAGGGGAGGGAAGCGGAGGGGGATGGGATGGGGTGGGGGGATTCGCCTAGCTGCCTTGTAATTACGGTGGCGCCCTATGTAATTTTCCAGTAGCGGGGGGCTCCCACTCAGACCACCAGGTAGCTGGTCCTCCTGCTTGGCATCAAGACCCTCTCCCTCCACCCCACTCCATGTCCCAGCCCTACTGGGCAGGCTCCCTACTGCCCACAAGGTGACCCTTGGGGCTAAGGCAGCTCAGCCGGGCAACTCTGAACCATGCTGAGTTCATAAGACCACAAAGTGACTTCCAGTCCCAAATCCACATGTAGATGTGAACCCTGACACCTTTGCCCACCCTTGTGATTGCTGCTGCTGTGTCTGCAGCCCCAGACCAGCCCTTCTACACCATGTGTGTCTGAAATAGGTGATTTCTAGTTGTTCTGTGGAGAGGGGATCCGACACATCCTACCCGGTCGCCATCTTGACCACCTCTCAATAGTCTTTTCCGATAATTTTGGATATTCACCTTTGACACTATACCCAAATTCAACAAGTGGTAGAGTCCTAAAGGCTCGATGCAATGTGAAACCTGAAACCACTATCACAGAGCTTTTCATACCTGACATGCCAGTAAGTACTGCTCCCTCTTAGTCCCAGGAAATCTTCTGCCCATGGCATGATTGTTAACACCATGAGCTAGTAATGTGATTAGATTTTTCCCAGATATTGATAAATTTCCTTACTAAACATTTTAAAAACCACATTTGTTAGTATAACTTCATGGGCTCATCAGAAAAGTTATTAAACTCACAGTGACAGAACTAAATTTTCCAACATTATAATTTTCACATGAAAAAGCAAAACCATATTGGTCTCTAGTTTCTCCTCAAATAAGCTGGTGCTCCATGACAAGAGCAGGTGGTGAGCTTGGGACTCACTCCCCCAGGAGAGACCACACTCTGCATGCAGGGAGGAGCGGGAGGCATGTTGCTTCTGAGACACTGCATATTAAAATGACCTCAGTCGGGGTCAAGGTCTGACCACATAAAATTCCCTGCTAAGTCAGAGGCATCTACAGCGATGCTGTGAGCACCGACCTGCACAGGGGCCACTGCAGGGCCGGTGTCCACATGGGGCTGAAGCAGCTCAGCCAGGTGGCTCTGAGCCATGCTGACCTCATAAGCCCTGAAAGTATTATATCAGAAGCAAAAATAAAAAGGGGACCAGTGATCCAATGTTTAGGTACTTCTAATAAATCGACGCCTCCTGGGAAGCACTGTAACTTGCTGAACTGCAATCCTTAAACTTGAAGCTCCAAGTGTAAATACAGAGTAACAGGAACTACCTTACCTGGGTTTTCATTCATGGGTACCTGCGTGCACAACTTTTGAGGTATTATTGTGAAAATGGAATTTGGAGAGAAAATGACTACATTGCTTTCTTTTGGTCTAAAATATGAAAGTAATACTCCACTTTTGACAAATGCACAGATTTCTTAGGCAGGCACTCTTCTCTCCACATTTACCACTGACTGATGTGTACATCTACACCCTAAGGAGACTTGAAGTGGCTTGCGGCCAGCGCTTCCCAGGAGGGGCTGGGCAGTGCGCCCTGCATGCAGTACCTGGCTCGTCCATGTAGTAGTAGATGTCCACATCGTTTGACTGCAGCACCACGAAGCCCTCACCCATCAGCCTCGGAGGTCTACAGGAGAGGAGGAAACTCAGTACAGTCCAGGGTGCAAAGCGCTCCTACACTAAGTAATGATGATGTCAGGCCAAAACAAGATGGAAAAGAACTATAAAGAAATCAAGTGTAGCTAGTGTTTTGACAGGTGAAAACATCTTTCACAAAGACAGTACATTGTCCATGTTGTACTCTACAACAGACCGTAACAAAACAGAATGAGCATTTTTCAGCTGGTCAGTTAATTCAAAGAAAAAAATGGACAAAAAAATTTTCTTTGCCTTTTTTCACTTATGAATAAAATCAGCTTAAAGTGCAATTAAATACAAAGAAAGAACAATAATCCCTGGAATAGAATAACCACATTCCACATTTACAACAATTAATTTAAAATTAGACCACTAACAGAAAACCACTAAGAACATTGCTTTAAATATCTGTAAAATAAGGTATAATCTTCCAGAAATATTAATAAGAAGTGGTTATTTTTACAACTATAAATAATCTATTTCTAGGAATATTTAGTTAATCGACTAGAAAAAAACTTAGAATAATTATTTTGACCTCAAACTATGGAATCAATATTCTTTGAAATAAATTTCCAGAAAATTATTAATCTTTACTTGCTTTGCTTTAAGGACTCTTCTCTTTGTCATACACCACAATATCTCTTACCATAAATAAATGAACTTCGCAGTCATCCGGCGATAAAATACACAAACTCCAAAATCCTCTTCTAAATATGTGTTAAATCACAAAGGTCAATGTTTAACCTCATCTTCACATTTACTTTTGAAGAGTGAAAATACAATTTAAATCTCTTTATACAAATGCCAGAGCATTTTTCCATCTTACTCTAGGAATTTTCAAAACCTCTAAATTAATTCAATGTTGTGAGTCGTGCCCATAAAATAGAACTGCATGCACACCCCACATTCTAAAAGGTTCTTAGCAGAGCCCACAGCCCAGAGGACAGCCAGCTTCCTTGCTTGAGCACCGGAGGCTGCAGGTTTCCTCCCTGGGACTCGAGTCAGGAAAAGTTCTATTTAGCCAAGCCGGTCAGAAGCTGGAACTGAAAAGGAACAGCCGTGTTTCTCATAACGTGATCAAAGTTGTGACGCAGTGGAAGCTCATCATAGGAGCAATGCAATCACAAGGAAGGAGACATAAACAAGACTTCCAGAGCCCTCGTCCCAGCGTTCATCTAATGAGAGCCACACTGTCTGGGGAAAGCAAATCCAGAGCACGCCACCCACACGACAGCATCTCCTGAACACAAGCAGCTCCTCTGCTGAAGGAACAACCCTAGAAAGTTGCTGGGACCAGCTGAGCAAACTTCAGAGTGAGCGGCTTCCACAACGCACCTCCCTGGCAGCACCCCACTCCATGAGTTCTTCAGCAGTGACTCTGATGCAATTTTCAACTTTCCCTTAACTCTAAATGATACTCCACTGTAACAAATTGCTCAATTTAATATTTATCCATCCTTCTGGAAGCCTACCTGCAATGTGTGTGTATTTTCCAACATATAAACATTAGGGCTTAACTGTCCAACATAGTGAGAAGGAGGAAAATGTAGAAAAATTACAGTTAAAATCTTTTAGGAAAATATTTAAAAGCAGAGTTTACCAGTGGGTAGCCTATCCACAGGAGTATACTGTTAACTGATTTAACAGAGAAATATCTAATTACTGCCCAATTAAAAGGATGCGAAAGATTCCAATAACTAGATTAGATATGAGCTACTATTTCATAAGACTTTCTTACTCATCATTTTGAAGACCAACATATCTTGGACTAGGTACAAGCATGACTCGAACATTTTCAAGCTTTCCTTTCACAATGTGCATGAACTGGTCGAGGTGACTGGACGGTGGTTTTGTAGTGTACGTTAAGAAAGCATCATCAAAGTTGATACACAGAGTCTGAGGTTGGTAATGATTTCCAAAGGCTAAACGTCCCTAAAAAAATAAATGAGAGATTTATGCTACACCATGCAGACAAAGTTTTCTTTTCTTTTGTTGACCTACTAATAACAAGCAACCACAGTGGCTCCACTTTAGCACTGTGCACTATTAAATGACCGCACTGACCATTCAGACCATGCTCAAAGAAACGTAAAGACACTTGAGTAAATACCTTTAAGATCTAATAAATGTGTGTCTAAATAGTATTGGTGATCAAATAATGCTTTCACTCTATGAAAACTAGACGGAAAAAAAAAAAAACAAAAAAAAAACCTCTACAGATATAAGTACAAATTATATTTGCAAAAATGAAAGGTTCTATTATTAACATCCCAAACGTTAATTGTAGCAGAATTTACTTACCGTACTCACATTGACCTTTATGACTGGAATAAGTGATCTCCATGAAGATGTGGGGTCTTGAGATTCTGTTTTCACTTTAACTCTGAGAAGAAATAAAAATGGACATAAATAAGCAAAAAAAAAAAAAAAAAACACCTGCAGACACCACTGACACCTCAAACACACCAATGCCGTCTGTACATTTCCGAATGCACTTACCTAAATGGAGAGATACTAACATCCCTAAACATATATTGGAATATATTCTATCAATGTTGAGATTGGCAAGCTGTAACAACAAACCGTGTCTTTAGAATGATGAGCTTCGGTGAGAGGATAAGTTATGAAGGCTGTCATTCCATCTACCATCACGCCCATGACATAACAATACTACATTTCACAAGGCAGCCACATGGTCATTAAATGAGAAACGAGCAGGTACAAGTCATTTAGGCGTTTCTAGGGCTGTGAGCACTGTGGACACATCAGCTGAGTCTTTCTTTCCATATCACCCCTACCCCTTGTGCCTGATCAACTTCCTCTCAAAAAATGAAAACAAATGGTCAGGAAAAAAGAAAGTGGCTAACCACAAAGTACAGAGAACTTAAGAAGTGGAAAATTTACAGTATTTCCCTTAAGATTTCAAATGGAAACTCAAGGAACAGCTCTTCAACAAGCAGGCACCTTCTGAGGCGTTTGGTGCATAAAACAGATTCAATCTCTGTCTCCAAGGCTACCTGACTAAGCAGGACCACTGCTCACATCAGAAACCAAGACTTCCCTCTAACTCACCCCTCATCCCTCTCCAATGTCAGGTCTCACAAATGCATTTACCTCCGTGCATCTGAAATCCACCCACCTCACGCTGCTTCCCTTGCTACCACTACATTGACCATCGTCTCTGCCCTGAATCGCTACATCAGTACTATTTCCCTTCACACATCACAGCATTCCTGACCTGGAATAAAACCATATTTTGAATACCTGTACCCTGTTAAATATTTTAGTCTAATTTATCTCCACCTCAAATAATCCCATCGAGCTCTATGAATGACTTCTCTAATGTGTTGATGTGTCTTTTCCATGAAGACTCTCTCTCTGGCCTAACTCATTCACCCTTCTGCCCCAGCCCTCCCTGATCCTTCTATTCTTGGACCTATGACAGCATGTCTTAAAATCACCTATTCATACTGGACTACAAATTCCCTCAAGATGGAGTCATATCCCCACTGTCCCTAGTGCCTGGGAGATAATAGTCATTAAATATTTTGGAATAAATCTACTTTAGAAAAAAATATTTGGTAAGCAAGGCTAGTTTAACATTCAAAAACTAATGATATGTTAACAGGTTAAATATGAAAACTTGAGTTATCATCTTAGTTGATGCCAAAAAAGTATCTGACAAAATCCAACACCCATTCACAATAAAAATCTCTCAGTAAAATAAGAATAGAGGGGAACTTCCCCAACTTGACAGAGAACATCTACAAAAACTTACAGATCACATCAAATTTAATGGTGAGAAAATAGAAGCTTTCCCACTAAGATCAGGTGCACGGCAAGGAGGTTCCCCTCACTACCTGCTGCTTTACAACTTCACAGTGAAGTTCTAGATGGCACAATAAAAAAGAAACAAAAGATACATACATTGGGAAAGAAGAACAAAGGCTTCATTTACAGATCACAAAATCTTCTATGTAGAAACCCTGAAAGTACTGACAAACTCTTGAACTATGAAATGATTATAGCAAGACTACAGGATACAAGATTAATAATGTATGAGTTAATCACTTTCACTATATTACCAGTAACGAAGCAGAATTTGAAATTACAGGTATCATTTACATTAGCAGCACAAAAAATGAAATACATAAGTATAAATTTATAATGTGTAGCATCCACATGATGAAAACTATGAAATTCTGATGAAAGATATCAGTGAAGAGCAAAACAAATACTAGTTATTCTGTGGATGTCAATCAATTGATTCTAGAGTTTACAGAGAGAAGCAAAAGACCCAGAAGAGCCAACGAAATATTGAAGGAGAAAAAAGTCACAAAAATTACCACCCAAATTCAAGATTTACTCTAAAGCTACAGTCATCAAAACAGCACAGTATTGGTGAAAGACACACAGACCACTAAAGCAGAGCAGAAGCCAAGCAAGAGAAGACGAGCATGCAGCTGCACGTGCATCTTATGCACGTGTGTGACATCTGCAGAGGCACATTCTAAAGAATAACAACAAGCTGGTAATGGTAGTTGTGAAAGTGGAGGAAGCAGGCCTAGTGAGCAGGAGTAGAACAAGGCTCCGTTTTATATCGCATCTCTGTAATATTAGCATTTTTAAAAGAATCACATAGTTATTAATGTGAATGAAAGTCTTAATTAATCCATAAAGAACAATTAGGCTGTGTCTAGGTGCATAGCATCAATGATATTTGAATAAAAGTAAATGCTCAAATGCTGGAGAGTAAGAAAATAAAAGTGTAACAATGAACCTTTCAATTTTGGACTGGGTTCTTGTTCTTCCGTTTTCTCGGGTCTTATCTTCCTCTTTCTTGGGTGGAATTATTGTTGGCTCCAAACCAAACAATTCTTGAAGACGCCCATAAAGATCCGATCGATTATAGACATGAAATTCAAAATCATTGACTGTGATGTATAATCTGGTCTCTGCCTTTGGATCTAAAGACACCAATTGCAAAAAATTAATTTTTAGTCAACTTTTAAAATTTTGAAGGTTGTTAGTCAAATCTTTTTTCGTGACTAAAGTATCTCAAATGATTTATTTTAAAACAAAATTCTATGATAAAGATAAGCATATTTTATACACAGACACACATATATATATGAAACCCTGGGAAAGAAATTAAAAGCTGATAATATTTTAATTTAACATTTTAAAAACAATTTCTGAATTTCTATATTCTGACTGTAAAACAACAAAGTTTAAAAATTTTACAATGACAGAAAGTGTCATTAGAGTAGGTATGAAACTTTAATATAACCATAAACATATACTAAAATGTAGACAGTAAAATGCTCAAAGTGTGATGCATTTAAACATCATATCAGCATTTGAACTTCTGCATCACAACCTAGCATTTTTCATAAATACTAGCTTGTTTCAAAAAAACTACACCATGATAACCAAAGATTTTATTAACTACAGACTTAAAACAATCATATTCTTAAATGAAAGACATACTACATTAAATATAAGAAGCAATAGTAATTATAAGTCTATTTATTTGTCTTCCTGAGGAAATAATCTAAAACGAAAGGACGAAGTACATGCATGGTGCTTTCTTCTGTTATGAATCAGGCACCTCTTTTTAAAACTTTTTTCCTTTATTTTTATCCCTATCAAACAAATTCAACATAAGGCAATTAAAACTAGATCAGTCTAGAACAATGCAGCTTTAAAAACTAGGTGAAAAGAATTGTTATTAACTTTCCTTTTTGTAGCTTAGGCTGTGTTTTAAATATGAGGTATATTTACCTTTAGGACCAAATTACAACAAAATTACTTCCTCAAGTTATCAAGCAAAAAAGTCAAACACCCACACACTAAATATATATAAATTTTAAACCAAAAAATGAAAAATATGCTGTCACTCATATTTCAAAAATAAACTAAGGAAAAAAATCTGCATTCACCTCTCACACAGCAACACTTACTTCTAGACTTTTCTTTTTCTCATCTCTTTCTAAAATGAATGCAACCCTTTCATAAACTAATGTCTAGCAGTCATGACTTATCTGATATTTTAAACTGTTGAGCTGTACCCCCTCCTAATTCTTCAATTCATTAGCTGACTAAAAGCTAAGACAATCCCTTAGACTATTTTTCAGATATTTCATCCCTTTTACTTGCTATAGGTCAAATTATTAAAATAAAAACAATAGGAAACACTATTTTAATGCCAAACACTCTGAGACGTACAGCAAGAAATATCATTTCACTTAGCTAAAAACCTCTCAGTGGTCATCCACCACTGCTCCCCAGAACACAGCTCACATATCCAGTACCCTACTCAAATATCTCCACTTCAGTGTCTAACTGGCAATCCACCCCATTATCAATAGTCAGTCCGTTTTTTGATTGCTCAGGTCAAAAACTTTGACAGCTCTTTCATATCCAGATCGTGTCAGCAAACCCTGTTTCTTTCCTCCCAACTCACACATCCAAGGTCCGAGCCCTCTCACCCCTCTGCCCACGTCTCTGTCGAATTGCTCCTGCTGAACACAACACCTTCCCAAGCACTCTTCTCTGCTAACCCTCCTCATTTGGTGATGAAGCAGGAGAATGACTGCCAGGAACCCACAGCACCTCACTTCCCATCTCATGTCCCCTTAACAGTGAGGCTTTCCTGGCCTCCCAGCCCCATGACCTGCTCTTACTTCCCTCACTCATTTCCCCATGTTGTTCTCTCCTGGCATGATGGATCGAGAGTAACAGAAGGGCCTGTCTGCATCACTGATGCCTCCCTACAATCCTGTGCACGTAGAGTGTACCTCTGAATGTAGGATAACTACACTCCAGAGTCAAACAGAGTGTCTACAGGCAGATCTTTAGACTCCTGGAGATATTCACAGGTAGAAGTATAAAAAAATGAAAGGTCAAGTATTTCTCAACCCACACTGATATGTACAGTTTGTCATTATTATACAGTTCTGTAAGGTCATAAACACCTCAATTAAAGTTTAACTAAGAACTAATTTAAAGTCACTTGTCTTCATGCTCACCCACGAAACAGCTTACCAGACGCCTGGGTACAAATGATCACTAGGGTGTGTTCAGACTGCAGGGGTGTGGCAGTACAAGGGGGAGGACCGGCTCCTCACTGATGAGGAGAGGAGCACCAGCTGGATCAGAAAAGGAGGACTAGCTCCAAGGTGATTGGCAGAGGTGGCGAAGCACACAGGCTACAAAATACCGCTCCTGAATAAAGCATCCTGAGGAGCATGACATGGTAGGTAGGTGGCAGGAGGGATGGGCTGCCCAAAGTGAAATGTGTATCAAAAGCTGGTCCTAAACTCAGAAGAAGTTGGCTCTAGGGATGACACCGGTCACCTGTAAAGTAACATGAGCTATCTCTGCTCATTAACCATCTAGCCTTATAGGTGACTGCTAGTCAAATCAAAGATAAAAGGACAAAAGTGGGGGAAAGTGACTCAAATTTTTATTCATATTTTATGAAAAGTCAAAACTTGAGAGATTTCCAATGTGATAATATTGGTCTTCTAAAGAACAACTTCTTTCTGGAAAATGCTCATAGCAACTGGTAAGCAAAGAGGTAAAAGAGGTGATTTAACAACTGCTGTTCTAAGACCACAGACTAAAGACTGTTAGTAATACAGAGCCTTTCCAAATCACAGCTGAGAGGTGGCAAAAGGTCTATTCCAAACTCCCACAGACTAACTGTATCCACAACAATGCCATTCAGCCCTTGTTCAGAAGTATCTAGTAACTCTAACTTTTTCAAGATGGGAGATCTGTTCTGTGTCTAATCATTCTGAATGCATAAATTCTATGGGTGCCAAACTCAAACTCACTTATGCTGGCCTTTTCAGTTCTGTAATAAGAGGAGGGAAAGCTATGTGAGAGCAAGAGGATGATAACAGAAAGACAGGTGACCAAACAATAGTGAAGTAATACTGAAATCTAAATCATTTAGGTGAATTCAAACTTGAATTAAGTTTAAAAACTTCTGGAACTTTTCATCTGTTTTCCTATATAGACAGTTATAAATGATGGTAAGATTCCTGGGAATTCCACCAAAAAACCCACATTTAACTGGAAAGTTTCAAAGTTCTAAAGATCCTAAGTCCATTTCAGAATCTCCACACTGAATGTCAGCAGCACAGGTGGTCCCCGACAGCCAAGAACAGAGGGAGAGCTTTGCTCTCTTCTGACACTACATTCCCAGGCACACCGGGAATCTTCTGGACAGTACTTATCAAAGTAGGCCCAGCACCTGTGGGAGACCCTTACCCTTCTGGGGAAGCACAAGCCAAAACCATGTAAGGATGTGCTCACGCACCGACACTGGACTGTTCTCAGTCTCTGTGAGGGGACAGTGGAGCTTGAAGGTACATGATACAAGATCCAAATGACTGAATGCAGAAGCAGAATGAGAGTCCATGCATCTTCTAATACATCAGACATTAAAACGTTTGCAAAGTGTACAACACTGCACTCTCCTCACGAGAACAAGACGATCAAATGCTTGAGAACACCCCTGCAAAAAGTGAGGGTGAGCTCTGCTCTCCCAGGCACTGTCGGCTGCTGCGGGACACACAGAAGCACGGAAGCACAGGAGCCCTGAGAGCTGCAGAGAAAACTGCAGGCCACACCTCCTGGATGCTACTCCGCCCCCACAACGGAGCCAGGGCTCTAGGGGCCTCAGGTGAGGGGCGGCCAGAGGTACAGAGCAGAAAGAAGAGTGTCTCAGTGGAATGACCAGCGGGAGGAAAGCCATGTGGCCAGAGCGTGGGCTGGCCCAAACAGGGCAGGCTGGCTAAGCAGGGAGCACAAACAGGGCAGCCCTGAGAAGGCTGTGGGCTGAGCACACAGCCAGAGGAAAGGTGCCTGAGGATTTTCTGCCCAAGGGCAAAATCCATTTCTAAAAAGTCCTTATTAAAAATGTGAGATTTGAATATCTATAAGGAAAGCTCTACGTGACTAAAGATTTCAAAGACATGAAAAACGAAGACTTACCGTGCTGCTTCTGCTTTGGGTTATACATTTTCCACCAGCGAAAAATTATAAATCCATCTTGAATTCTACGCAAGATAAATTACAAAAATGAACTTTAAGGAACAATCTATGTAACTCATTTTTAATTAGCTTTTATAAAAAGCAACTAATAATTAATAAGGAAATTGAAAAAAAAATTTTCAACAGGACACTGCATACCTAAGAGCTTCACAGTCTTCCGTTAAGAAAAGGAGAATGGACTGGCAGAGTGAATACATTCCTCTATTTAGGAAAATTGTACTTCCATATTACATTTCACAGGAAGGTGAAGAGCTAACAGAAAAAGTGTGCTCTTTTTCAACGATAAACAAAAAGCCAAAGCACAGGAGGAGAAATGTCAGCACACTAAGGGGAAACTTTTCAAGACCTTCTTTCACTTCGGTTACATCACCTCCTGCCCTCAAAGGATGGGATGATAGCTTTTCATTTTTATCATTATGCTCAATTTAGAGAGAACTTTTTTTGAAAGATGCAGGCAGGAATGAAGGCAATTAGGTAGGCAGGTAGGAAGAGAGAGGAGGAAGAAACATTTATTTTATTTAGTTGTTCATCTTGGTTGTTTCCCCTGGGCCCAGTTCTTGAACTGCGGTATATGTGGACTATACTCGCTGTACTAAACTGCTAGGCCACCAGGACACATCTAATTTACAAATAATTTTAGACTCATGAAGAAGTTGCCCCTAATGCTTTAAGTAAGGTGAAAGTGTTGTAAAACCTTAACACCCCTCAACTAATATCAAGACTTTCAAGTTCTAAGTAATAAATTTTAACAAAATCACAAAAATTGAGCAAGCTTTTCTCTGAAGGCTTACAGAATATAAAACATATTGTCATTTCTTATAGTCAGATGTTTCCTGTCTTAAAGTAAAATTAGAATTGCTAACACATTCTAAACAATTCTAGAAACTTATAACCTATAATAAAGTTTTAATGGATGAAAGTAATTAATATCCCTGATCCTTGTTTTATATAATAAATGACTACAATAATTCTACAAAAAAAGATTAGGCATATTAGTGATTCATTTTTTCATCTAGGAATTAAATGAGATTACTCATTTTTGTAAACTGCTATTTGGTAACTTTTTGGTCAGTCTAAGCCTTAGCCAAATAAATCCCACTGATAGAAACATTCTAAAACATCAATCCAACAGATGCAATTTCCTGAAGAAAAAAAGATTTTTGATTTATGGTTTTATTTGAAAATACTCAAATTATCATAAACAGAAAAAATGTACAGTATTTCAAGTTTGCTTAAGATGGGTAGTGTTATGCTTTTGTTTTGGCTTTTTTTTTTTTTTTTTTTTTTTACCTGATAGACATATCTTCTGTAATGTAATAGATTTCACGAACCATGACTTTTCCAGAAAGAACGGAGAAGGAAAAAGAGCCTGTTGCAGAAAACAGCAGAGATTAGTACAATTGTTTTGATTGACCTCAGAACCTTTAAAGATTAAAATAACCTTAGCACTCAGCTTATTCAATACTTATTCTCACCCTACATCTTCTTCTGATAGCCTTACTGTCTTATAAATTTTCTAACATTCTTTGCTCTAACATAACAAAAAGTGCCATAAATACCATCACTGTGGACTGTGCTACTACTAAGTACCAAATGAAGACATGAGTTTAAACAGCTGTCCTGTGGATCACTCCTTAAGGATGCACAACCATTAAACCACCCAGGGCAGACACCAACTCAAGATCTCCTCCATTAAGCTGAGTGACTACAAGAATCAGTCATTGCCTCAATTAATGGAGAACTATGTTTGAGACATGTTTTATTCACTAAGAGGTACCCAACTCTCAGGAAGGTCAGAATTGTTCTAATTCTGTGAACTCTCACCTATTTCCAACTGGTTTGAGGCCTTCCACAGAGCTTCCTAGTATACCCTGCTGTCTGTAAACTTCCCACTTACAAGCAGTCAGAAACTAAACTAATAAAGCAGAGGCCACAAAACAAAATGCAGAGAATGATTTCAACTTACAGTTAAAGATTTTTTTAACTCTTGGTTACTTCAAAAAAAAAAAAAAAAAAAAAAAAAAAACCAGCAAAAACTTCATCAACCATCAGAAATTTTCTTTGGATGGTAGGATTTTAAGAAATTTCTATTCACATAATTTTGTGTGTTTGAATTTCAGATTAGTTTAATAAGCATCTTTCATATGCAAAAAGTCAAAAAGTTACTAAACACTTTAAGAAGAATCAAGTAAAGAATATAACCATAACTCTTGTCACAGAGTGCTATGTGAAATTCTAGTTCTTTAAACTTCATGAAAGAGATAAATTTCTAAAGCTCTTACTTATAAAATATTAATTTATAATGTACAACTCAAGATTACACAGAAGAAAAAGATTCAGTGTTACTCCAACTTACCAATATGGATATAGCCATGCTTATATAATCTGTTAAGAACCCGAGTTAAAATAAGACCAACATTCCGGGAATTGTAATATGTGAGATAAATAATCCATCCACAGGACAAAATGGTAGCTATTGGCGGGTGGGGGGGTGGGGGGGACAAAAAAAAGAAAAAGCATCTCATTATGTGTTTCCTTTCAATCACCTTAATATTGTAATAAAAAATTGTAATGTCATTTATCACATTCAGAAATGGCAGGATTTATTTCCATATGATAATATGTCCTCTTGTAACTTCATACTTGGATTTTTAAAACCAGAGGTTGATTCCACTTTATTCAACTTTCCTCATCTCTTTACTCATTAGAAACATATTTCCAATGAGTAAACAGCAATATTGTAAGGACAGCTAACCCTAGCTCCAGAATCTTAGGGCCATACTGAGTACGCCTCCAGTACTCAACACCTAGGAATGCTGGTTTCTTCATTGCACCCTGTCCCTACACCTCAAAATCATAGGGCCACCATAAAAGAGTCATGTTAGACATCTCTTATTGTTTTTCTGATTGCTGCTGTTGTTTTTCCCTTAAAAGAAAGAGGGATATGCAACAGAAAAATGTCAAGAGAAATTCTGGGTGACAGGAGAGATGACAGATAGGAAATAAGGAAGAAGTCTACCCTTAAACTAAAAGTGAATTTTCAATGCTGCTCTTATGAAGTTCTATTTCACACTAATTTTTGCATCTCATTTTACTTTTCCTTGTTTCATTATTATGCTTTACACTGGCTCACTTTCATCAAATAGAAAAATAGAAATCAAAGTTTAGATGAACTCAGTCCTACCTACAAATCATGAGCCTTTATAGTTTCTTCCACAAACGTAACCTTTGCTATATCTACTCCCATGTTATCATCAAAGAAGCACAAGTGTACATTCAGGAAAAACATCAATGAACCTGAGTCAGTACTTGGTCCTTAAAGGTCACACTTCCCCAAACTATTCAAAGGAAAAAAGCAACGTTTTCCTTCACGAGCTTGCTCTGATTATTAAGTAAGACAACAATGCAAAATGCTGGTGGTACAGGGCTCACAGAAGATGCTCGAAAACAGCGTCCTCCCTTGTCCTCTGACCATGTCAGGACCTTGTCCTACTGTCCTCGCCATACCTTCTCTGGTGGCAAAATTCAAACCAAATGCGTCCCTCCACAAAAACTTCCTGGGCAACAGCAGCCTGTACCATACTCTCTTCCTTCCTGAACATGACATTTGTGTTTCTTCCTCTTTTATGCATATTCAGTCTTTCACTCATATTCCCTCCTGCTATCTCTGCCATTTATAATTACATACTGTTTATACTACACATATATGTATATATTTAGAAAACTTCTGAAATATTACACAAAAAATCACTACTAAGGAAATAAATAATATTTATTATGCAAAAATATATTCACCAGGAGGATTAATAATTTTTATAATAAATGTGTGATGGGGTGGAAGAGTGGACCTGAAACAGGACTGATCAACATGCCAGTATTTCCCCTCCTCCCCTCCGCCAGTCGGACAAGGAAGCGCCCTAACAAAAAGAGCCTTCCGAAGCACTTTCCAGAGTGAAGAGTCATAGAAACAGATTAACATCTTTCCAAAAAGGAAAGTTTTTTAAAGAGTTCTAACTTAGTCAACCACTGCTTAAAATCTGGTAGTTGTTAACCCATACATTAAAAAAATAAAGTACAAGAAAATGTATTACTTACCAACAAGGAGCCAAACGACATTGGAATTGTGCTCTGTCAGGAAATCCTCTAACTGAGTGATACTGGGAACAATGCTCTCATTCTTCCTCTGATCCATCCTGTCTGTCTCTCCAGAGCAGTCTCTACAGCCTGAAAGAGTTCACAGGTAAAATTCAGGAACAGAAATCTACTAAATTGCAAGAGAAATCTTGTAATGCAGAAAGAAGGTGATTTAGTAAATATGAAAGGTTATTGGGCTACATTCTGGTTTCTCCAATAAGAACACACACACAACAACCAAAGACATCCACATTTCCATAAGAAGTGTCTGTCAGACAATGCTGATTTGATCATTCTGAGTAGACCTACAAGTTCAGTTACTATCCTCTGGCTCAAAATAAGAGGGACAGAAATATTCCTGAATCTAATAAAAAATTATTTATATCCATAGGGAGTAAGTATTAAACATCTACAAATTCTTAGTAACAGTTTATCTATCGGGGTCTATGAGTCCAATAACTGTGTTTTCCCACCATTCTGTGGGGAAAAAAATCTTCCTTGTCTGAATCACCCCATAGTTTGTAAGCAGACCCCCTACTAGCAGGTGAGCAGGAGACACTACAACCTGTTGTCAGGTGGTGACCAGAGGAGTGAAGAATGTGTGTGTGATGACATAGAGAACAGATACTGCAAGGTAAGTATGACTATTTAGATGTTCTGAAAATGAATAAAAAGTGAGAAATGAAAGTTCATATTTTGTGATCTAAGAAACAAGAAAAGTATCCCTCTGATAATAGAGCATTAACATGACTAACCCAATCTCATCTCTAACAAAATTATCTAGTGATAAATAAAAAAACAAAGTCGATCACAGTTAATAATCCCCAATGACCAAATAGCAACAGTGATTAAAAACAACTAGAAAAGCATATTTTAAAACAGAACATGCAAGCACAGCTTTCTAGATACAATTCAGTGTGGCTGACTCGCCTGCTTCTGCTCAACCCACAAGTCTGTCTTCAGACATCATGAAACAAGTGTAGCAGCGTTGAGACAGCACTGCCAGACACGGTCCACAACCAGCTGCAGGGCTCACGTTTCCACACTATGCAATGCTAGTATCATGCAGAGCAAACCAAACATCTTTTTAAAGTTAAGAGGCCAATAACAAAAGGTCTGTTATTAACAGTGATAGGAAAACCGAAGGAAATACCAGCTAGAGAACAAGTTTGAACGTTTTCATTTTTCAGTAACTTGATTCTATGGTTTAGAAAATGAGTAAAAACGTCCTCATACTGAAGAGACTGGTGGTAACCAGAAGTCGGGGGGGAAGGTGGGTGAAGGGTTAAAAGGTACAAACTCCCAGTTACAGAATAAGTCCTGGGATGCAATGTTCAGTAAACAGCACTGCACTGCATAACTCAAAGTTGCTAAGAGAATAACCTTAAAAGTCCTCCTCAAAGAAAAGAACTGTGTAAACAAATGTGAGGTGGTAGATGCTCTCTAAACTTACTGTGGGGATCATTCTGCAACATACAGTGTACATCTGTCAAATCACTGCATTTTATTTAGGCATATATGGTGGTGGGTATCAAATCACTATATTATACCTTTTAAACTAATACAATGTTACATATGTCAAAATATCTCAATAAAACTGAAAAAAAGACGTTTTCATATTTTTCAAAACTTTGAAAAGTCTGCCAAACAACAATTTAAAATTTGTGGGCTAACTTTACAACATGAGCCTAAATCAACGAACTACTGGATTTTACATCTCCCGTAGCAAATGATACTGTGTGCCCCTCAAGGAAAAATCCTTGAGGTGGGAATCCTCCTGAGGGTAATTATGGGTTGTCAGCCTTGGGTCTGGGGAAGTACATGTAAATCTGAACATGAACACACTTTCCAATCTGCCCTCTTTTCATTTTGTTTCTCAATAAACACTGTTTGTTATCAGAATGACTAACTGTTTTTATCCAGTCAATAAGTTAATGCAAAATCTTTCAGAGAAAGCAACAGATAAAGGCTCAATAGTTAAAGACATATTTTGAGTAAGTACAGAAGTCAAGGTTAAGATTTAATAAGAGCCCTAAAGTAAGAAGTGGACGTTCTGAAGCACAGGAAGTGGGTCAAAGCGACACTGGACACAGGCGCAGACTGCGCAGTGGCTGTCGGCCTAGCTGCGATGCCCACATGTACAGCATCATCCCTAGCCGGGAAGGCTGGGCCAACAGAGCCCGCTGGCTGCATAATCCTCACAGAGCAACAGATGGCATGAAAAACAAATGGTGGCTCCTCTTCTCTCCCCAGCAACCCAGTCAAACAGCCGAAAGTGAAACAGTGGGTGGGCACCTGTACGTGGGGAGAGCCACCCCAGCCTTGGGGCCAAGGGGACGCCATGGCCAGAAAGGGTCAATTAAGGACACTTCTGCAGCGAGCAGGTCACAGGACAGCAGCAGTGTGTCAGAGTGTCTGAGCCACAGCAAGAGGAGTCGGACACACATGCAGGGAGAGGTTGAGCAGAGCCAGAAGAGGAGAGGGCACACTGCAGGGCACCAGATGCCAGAGCAGGGCAGAGTGAAAAAAAAAAAACCTCTGAACAGGGGGCTGCCAGTACAGGGTCAGAACCAAGAGGAGGCAGCAGACCCCAAAGACATGAGCGGGGGCACCTGAGGAAGAGCATGGTGAGGAGCAGGCCCTGGGAGTGACCCCTAACTAGACCAACACATTCAGGGTAACAGCCAGGTTTCCACTGCTGGAAACACATAAAGCATGAGAGTCAGAAGGCACCTGTGGTGCTGGATGAGAACCGAGGTCTAGTTTTCAGTGAACCTAAGGATGTTCATTAACAGGTCCTGAGAAGCACGCCAGTAAAAATGAGCAGAGGATGCCACTTCTAACAACCTCCTATTAAGAGACACAGGCCGCCTACAGAGACAGCAGTCAGAGGAAGGGTGCTCCAGGAAGGGAGGGTGCCCGTCAGAGGCACAATGCCCACTGTGTAGAGACTCTTGCTACCTAACTGGCAACTCCAGCACCAGAACGAAGGGCTACAAACCCCCCAGTAAAGAGAAGTCTGAGTCCAAACCAGCACAGCCAGCTGAGTTCTGGTAAACAACGGGACACTGACTGCATCTCACAACAACCCCGCCCCCTGAGTAATCTGTAATGACAAAGAGAAGAGAAACTTGGGAGGCTTGCAAACACCTTGAACACCAGGAGAAATCAGAGCCCAGCACTTGATAAGGAAGAACAGGCCTGGCCCAGTTCCTGTTTTGACAGCGGCCCGCCCGCTGGGGCTGCTGGTCACCTGTGCGCCCAAGGGCCATTCATTTCCAGGGAGGGGCTGTACCCTCCCTGCACAGGAGCGGAGCGCTGATCCACATGGTCTAAGACAGTCTCTCAATATTTTCACAATTCAGTTATATGCTCTTTACATTTCCTGAAGTCCATGATATTCACTTCAAAACTGCTGCCCACATTAGAAAAGAAATTGTGGAAATTTTTATTTTAGTGGCAAAGACAAGCTTGAAAATGTGACAGTCTATTCAAACACAGCACAACCAAGAGACTTATCAAAGTATCTAAGTTAACGTCACTGTTTTAAGATATAATCTTTCAGAAATGATCACTTTTCACAAAAAATAACCTATAAAATCTTTGCAAATACTATATTCAAACTTTTATTTCTCTCACACAGGTACAAAGAAAATAAAACTAGTAACCACTAATACTTGCAACAACAGACATTTAAAGAATTTCAAATCTTGATTTGATCCTTCAAAAAGAAGATGATTCTAAAAATCAATACAAAAATACCAATAATCTGATAGGAAAATGAGTAAACCATATAGGTAAGAAATTCACAAAGAAAAGTAAGAATTACTAGTAATTGGAGACAATCACTACTCATGCACATGGTAAAAATTAGAAAGACTGCAAGCAATTATATTGGCACAATATAAGGAAGTGGACACTCATGTGATAAGAGTAAAAAAGTGTCTTTCAAAAGAGTAACTTAGCATATATCATAAAAATGTATAACATTGATTTAAACATTTCCCTTCTGGGACTCTGTTTCAGAAATGCAGAGAGATGGTTTCTCAAGGATAAACACTGATGCACTGTATGTCACACTGAGAAATCGGAATACAAGTTATGCTGCACTCCCACCGTGAAATACACAGGCTTTCTGAAAGAATGAGAATCTCTGTTTAGGCTATTCAGAAAAATGTTCTTGATAAAAATAATGTTAACAGAGGAAAAAAGCAAGCTGAGAGTCATGTATAGAATAGAGCATCCCACTTGTATTTTTAAAGGCTATCCGTAATGTATACTGCACACATATGCCATTTATGCAGACCGGACATGGATGTGTGTGCGTATGTATGGTCCGTGTGGATCTATGTATGAACTCTCTTTAATCTGCAAAAACATTAGCAAAGCCGTGTGAGATTACCTCCAGGGAGGGCCTCAGGCAGGGCTTTGGGAGATGAATAGTCATGAAAGCAGTGGCTTCTCTTGCCGAAGCACGTGTCTTGGCCTCTTCTCATGACTATGGTCAAGGAATGGTCTCTCCCAACCCAAAGCACCAACTTTGGTCATCTGTCATTCTATCACTGCATCTGTCTGCAGTTCTTAAATACTTGTCTTCTTTAAAAACTAACATGCAAATACTGAGCAATATCAGAGTCAAAGCCTTTGTCACGACATCAGGAAGGTCAGGTAACACTTGAGCAAGAATTATTTAATAGCCTGGAGTGTAAGAATGGAAGAAGAGGAGCTGTTCTTTCTAGAAGGGGAGGGCAGGCTATGAACAGGGAGCATGGAAAGAAAATTAGAAGATAGGAAGTCAAGGGAAAGGAGTGAGGAGGCAGTCATGGGGGAAATGGCAGGATCAGAAGGTTCTGCTTCAGACCATATTGACCCAGAAGCAGATCACTGGGTGGATTAAGAGCATGGCTTCTATGCTAGATGACCTGGGTTTAAACACCACTCTGACATTATAGCTTTGTGACCATAGCATCTACCTAACCTCTCTGTGCTATGCCCTCACCTGTAAACCGAGGAAACGCATAGTTGCCACCCCATGCAGTTGTACATCAAGGAAAAGCGAGTTCATGTGTGAAGCACTGAGAGCAGTTGCTGGCACAGGGTGGATAACCAACTGCACCATGCTTGCTACTGGCAACCAATACCACCAGGTAGTGTCCACCTACTGTCAGCAGTCAGCTCCACACAGGAAGGTCTCTGACTGCTGGAATATACTGGGCCATGCTGCAGGCAAGTCTAAAGGCCAGAGCTCACATCAAGGCGGCAGGGAGCTGGCAGAACACAGGGCTTCCTTGGCTGAGACAACGTTGGAGTGTATTTTATCTAGGAGTGGTGAGTTCTACTAGGACATGTCCTCTACTGTCCTTCGTCCCTTCCCTTCAATCTACCCTCTTCCCCAGGGTTGCCTCCAGCCACTTCCCAATTAAAGTCCCACACCTGAATCCTACAGGCTTTGTTTCTGGGAAACCCAAACTAAGGCTCTAGGGGTTTTCGTGTTTTGTGGGGGTTTTTTCTCCAAGATGTCCACTTAAGTATTTGTAGTATGTGTGCATGAGCCTTACTCCAGATTTCCTTTTAAGAGAACGAGATAGTCCCTTCCTCTAAAGGCTGGCTGTTAAATTTGGAAGTACAGTTAAGAAACATTACAAGTGTATCTTCGAGTCATTTAAGACTGAGCTTTATCTGCTTTTAGTGTCTATGAAGTTAACAAATAGTTGTTGGAAGGGAAATGGAGTGAGCCAGTTCCAGCACTTCCTGTAAGGTCAGCAGATGACTTTCTTCAGGAACTGATTCCTTGCGGACTTGGGTGTGCCCTCTCTCACTTCTGAACCTTGAATATTGTCATAGTACAATTTAATAAACTTGACTCTACACTGACACTAAAAATTGACAAGATTCTATAGGTGTGGGTAAAAGCAAAGAGTATCTTCTGGATAGAAATGATCAGTGGTTTTTGCACTGCACAAATCAGTATCTGAACTTAAATTATTTGGCCTATGTGGTAACAGTCAATACAAACTATAATTATAGGGTGGGATGGGGTGTTTTTTTTGTTACATTATTTTATTACTTTAATTTTTTAATATATTTTTATTATAGTAACTTTTATTTTACATATTAAAATAACCTCATATGTATAGGTTTCCCATATGTGCAGTTTCCCAATTCCTCACACACTGTGCCCTCCACCCACCACATAACGAATTGTCCTTCCCCATGTCCAGTGGGCTCCACCACCACTTACCCTGCCCAACCCCATCCCATTCCCTGTTGGTAACCTCAATTCTGTTGCAAGTGTCTAAGGGTTGGTCTTGTTTTGTCTGTTCCTTTGTTTTGTCTATTCGCATTCCACCTATGAGTGAGGTTATCTGGTATCTTTCTTCTTTTGCCGGGTTTTTTGTTGTCACTGTGACTAGTTCTCTGAAGTTTGAGAAGTTTTTTTCCACAAGAAAAATGATTCTGTACTTTAGAAAAGACCATTAAACTATAGAATTATAAACTATGGAATTAGTCTCTCAATAAATATTTGTTCCTGAGGTTACCAGCAGGGAATGAAATGGGAGGAAGCGGGAGTGGTGGCAGAACCCACTGGACAATGAGTAACACTTGGTAATGTGGCAGAGGGCAGGGTGTGTTGACATATATCTGAGGAATGGGAGAACTAAACATATGGGGAACTGACATATATGAGTTTATTTCAATGTACAAAATAAAAGATAATATAATAAAATAAACTATAGAAGTAAAGCACATAGTATTTAACAAAACAGTTAAGCTTTTCTTCATCTTGCTTTAATTCAGAGCAAATGTAAGCAAGAACACCTGCCTTCCCTCCAGGCTCTATTCCCACCCTCCCCAGGCTCTAGCACCGGCTTCCCCAGCTCTAACCCACACTGACAATATTGCCTGATTACCTCAGAAAAAGGGACTATCTGTGAACCTGCCCAGAGGTGCTCAAGAAACCTTTCAGAACTACATCTCTCTTCTAAAACAGGTATCACCCCATAATTGGACACAAGACTACATTAATATAGTTATCCTCCAACAGACTTAAAGTGGAATGTCTGTGTGACATGGCCATGACTCAAGAAGTCCTGGCCATGAGGAGTCACAGCTAACTCTGACTCTGTCCCGGGAAAAACTCTTTCTGACTTCAGTTATTTAGAGCGACATATTAGAATACTGTATGTAAGACAGGACTATTTTTTTTGTTTATTCATTCAAAATACATTTATTGAGCTTAAGAATTCCACTACACAGCTAATGAATTCTGAGTATTAAGTGTAAGATTTTGAATATTTACAATAATCCTTAGGAGGATTCTGGCAATATAAAAAATGCTAAACAGGCTGCGACCCGGTGGCCTAGTGGCCCAACACACCCTGGAAGCAGGTCCTAGGTTCAGGACCTGGGACCAGGGAGAACAACGAATGCGCACAACTAAATAAAACTAAATGCAGTGCTTCATCTTCCTCTCTCTCCCTGCCTGCCTCCCTCCTGACTGCATCCGTATCTTAGCAGATGTCAATCATACTATAATCACCAGCATAGAGTCCTGTCTCCCTCACTAGGTAGCTGCTCTGTAGGGTGGAAGGCTTGCCCTACTCATCTGAGTGTGCAGTATCCAGCAAAGTCCCTAGCATGCAGTAGTCTTCAGTAAATATTTGCTTCATAAATAAATTATTAAAAGTACCTAATTATGAGTTATTGCCAAAGATAAGCAAGTATTTCCAATGTATTCAGGGTCAAAGGGACTGATGTTTTTCACCCTCAAGAAAATGTGGTTTTCATTAGCTTGAGTTTAAGAATATATTCAATATAATAACCCAATTCCAAATATAAGAGATTAAAAACATAATCATACTCAAATCCCTCATCAATAATGAAGTCACAATTCTTTGCATAAGAGATGCTCACATCTCTTCAGACCACTATGTTAAAGTTCTCTGATTTTCATCCTAGTCCTTTTTCCATAAAGAAAATCACTTGGGTTTTAGAATTGGAAAACTTTATAACTCTCCTTTGAATTTCACTAACATTCCTGTCCTCTTCATCATCAACTAAAATGACACAAGTTGGGTTCCCAATTTAAGTCCTCTTTGACAACTAAACAGTCAAGTAATTGACCCAAAGACAATTCAGAGTAAATACCCACACAAAGGAACTGCCTGGAGGCCCCAAACTTCCACCCTTCCTTCCACAGCAGAGAAGCAGCCCCAGCAAAGTATACGAGTAGAGTAAGTACACGTCTGCCTACACACTTATCCAAAGTAGAGTGTCACCTGCACTGTTTCTCCAAGGACTCAAGTAGCGGAGGCCCACCTGAAGGTAGGTGGCCTGAAAAGAGCACCTTGGTGTTGCTCCTCCTGACTCTACAGTGCTACAGAAATCATACACAGGAGTGCCAACTGAGCAGCTCGCACACACAAGATACAAGTCACTGCTTTTGAGACAGTCCTGGAATACAAAAATTTGTTTTACTCTTGAGTGCAGCCTTCTCTGCTAACAACAAAAAAAGAAGTTTTACACGTCAGGATGCAAGATCTAAAATTCCACCATTCATTCATTTAAATAGAGTACTAACCAATGTTCTCTCTTAAAATGCAAAGATATCTTTACAATACATCAATACGGGGTACCCATTATTATTACCATGTGTTAGTGTAATTCATCAGATTACTTTCTCACTAACAAGAAGGACTAAAAAAAATGAAAGATTAAAAACAAAATCCGAAGTAGTAAACTGACAAAAATGTGTCTCAAAGGAAAAATAAATATATACTCACATAACACAATTTTATACCCAAGTTAATCAGTTGGCATAAAAAACCATCAAGAAAACATTGATTTAATATGAAGAACATAGCTCTACAAATACCAGACCAAATAACAAAGAACGCTAGTGACCAGGCATCTATTGATGAAGGCACTTATATAGTGACTGGTGGCTCAAACACCACAAATGTGTAAACTAAACACTGTTTAACATCATTATACTATAAAAATGGTTCCTCATTCAGTGAAATCACTGCCAGAAGGCTCCTCCCACATCCACATCCCACTGATTGATTAGTTATCACTTTTGTTTTCACTTTTTGCACGGATTGATTGGTGTACACTCTGCAGGCTTCTTTCTTTTAATCAAAAATTCAATACATCACCTCATTTTTATTAAAAATACACCAGAAGACATAACACTAAAAATCTAAGATTATCTATGTAAAAATCTTAAAGACATTTTCTTGTAATGTAACTATTTCCATTTTCCTATCTGGCCCTTAAGCTTCCCTCTCATTTTCTGCTTTAGGCATTTCAATTAGAAAATCCCACTTGTACACATTCAAACTACCCACCCCACAAAGTAGGGTCTTTGGATTTGGGAGACAAAGAGATGGAGAAACTGGCCATGTGTTTAGTAACACTCTCATCATGTAAGCTCAAAGAAAATATCAGCATGTTGCTATGAGATAGCCCAAGAGCTCAATTTAACTGCCAATTCCTATGAGAATATTGCCATAATTGAATTTTAACTTTTATGTATATAGAACCAAACAAAGGAAAGTTGATTCAGGATGTTTTATGGGACTATGACTGAAAACTACTACTGATAAGATCTGACACAGTGCTTTCAATGGATATGGAACCGACGAGAAACTTACTTTACACGTTCATAAAAAGTGACAAAGTACAACAGGTCAGAATCTACAGTTGAGACCACAGTTGAGACATTGGCCAACATTATCTTACCTTGGAAATGTTCCTTCCCTGGTACGAGCTCACCAATGAAGTGATCGAATATAGTTCCTGCAGTGCTGGTCCACATGACTCACTGATATGAACTGCTTGCACCGTTCTGAACACTTTCTAGGCACTTATTTTACTCATCGAATGTCACAAGTAACTATTTATAATTCCCCGTTTTCCCGGTGAGATAACTGCTGTAGTGAGACTCTATACACACACACACACGCACATACATACACACACACACACACACACACACACACACACACACAAGTGGCCAGGAGTCCAAGCCTGAACTTAGTCTGTCTGCCACACAGCCTCTCATCTTATGAATGCTCACAGAAGTCTGTCCATAATTATCTCCAAGTCCTCAGTTTCTTCACTATGAAAAATTAGTTTCTTCTAACAGCTCTAAATTCTACTTTAGACATTAATATAAATGTTATCAAATTCATATTTTGGCACAAAAAGTTATTTTGCCCCCTCCGGCACTTTTTCCTCCTAAAAGTATCTTCCATTAAATAAAAGGTCAACAGCCGTTTTTTTTTGTTTTTGTTTTTTTAATAATGACAAAAGGTAACGCATCGAGTTAATGAAGCCCAATTAGCAGTAAAAAAGGCCTCTTTGTAAAGCAAGCAAAATCTGACTGGACTCCCTCCCGCCTTGTCGGCACCTGTCTCTGACCTGGAATAAAGACTCAACTATATATTTCTAAAGAGCTAAAATGCCCTAAAAAAGTTGACAGTTGATAGAAGTTGTACAATAGTTTTAAAATACGTTAAAATTCTGCTCTTCAAGAGGTGGGGTTTAATTAATTGCCCTCACCAAAGTATGAACTGGCTTTACTGATTCGTTTCTAAAAGACTAAGGCAGAAGAGATGGTCAAAATGGTGGCACAGCTTCTCCTTGCCTTCCCATGGATTACTGCTCAAGGGAAGTCAGCTGTCTTGTGAAGACCTAGAAGGTCCAGGTAGTGAGGACTGGGACCTCCAGCCAACAGCCAGGTAAGTGAACCACCCCAGAGGCAAACCCTGCAGTCCCATTTGAGTTCCCAGAGGACAGAGTCCCAGACAAGATCTCATACAACGTCATGAGACCCTAAACCAGAAGCAACCAATTTAGTCACTCTCAAATTCCCAACCTACACCAACTCTGAGATAATAAATATTTCAAGCCACTAAGTTCTGGGATAATACTACTCAGCAATATATAACTAATGAGAATTATCTACAAGGTATCTCTACCCTGATGGTTCATACCTGTCAACGTAAAACAGCCTCACTTTATTCTCCTCATTCTCCTCAACAAAAGACAGGAGTCAGCAACACCAGCTACCAATCATGTGACCTTGATACACCAATTACTATTTCTCATTTCTCTGTCTTCACATTTTCTTTGGCAATTTTTCATCCAGAGCAAATAAAAATAAAAATTGTGAATGCATTCATATCACTAATATCTTAAAAAAATAAAACCCTCCCTCAAAAGTCACACCTCTAACTGTTCCCTCTCTATTCCATTCAAAACTGGCAATAGCTACTTCAATTTCCTACCACCTACCTAGGATGTGTTGGCCCCATCTATGCAATCACTCAGATCAACCTTCACTGAAATGACGTATCCAATGCAAGTTGTCCTTATTTTATCCAACATCTCAATGAAGCCTAACACTCATCCCTCTTCTCCAAACTCAGCTCTTCCATGAACTTCTGAGATGCCTGGTTTTCTCCTGCTCCTTGCCCACTCCATTCCTTCTGAGGTGTGTTCTTCTTCCACCACACCCTTAGCATTCATTCCCCATCCCAACTCTCTTCCACGGGTCTATACCTGCTGCTTGAATGAGCCCTCTACACCTCCCTGACTTTAACCATCATCTAAAGACTTTAAAAAAATAAAAATAAAAAAGGCTTCAAGCATATCTTCCTCTTAACTCAGACCCATTATCTACAACAGCTTAGTGACATTTTTTAGACATCACAGGAGCCTCAAAGATAGTAGCCCCAAACTGCACTTATCTCCTCTAACCATGTTCCCCATCCTATTGCTCTTCCTAAACTCCCTCAGCAAGTGCCCAAGGATTCTGTCAGTTTTCCACAGCAGATAACAGATAATTAATTTATCCCATAAATATTTATTAAACTTTAACTCTGTGCATGAACATTAATGGCTAGAAACTACCCTAACTTCACTTTCCCTCAGGCCCAAGTCCTACCCACTCTACGCCGTTTGCACTCCCTTATTCCCAAAGGCATGGACACCTGGGTTATCACAATAGCCTCCAACGGACCTCCAGGCTTCTGAGCTAATTTTGCTCCAATTCATCATCTAGACTACTGCCAACTTGACCATGCCACTTCTATTTGTTCTATGCAAGTTCCTGAAATTTACTAAAATTAAATGTTTCCTAATTATGTGTAGTCACTTTTACCATTCTCCATAGAACTTGATAAAAAATATATTGGAGTTCTGTCATATGCCATATTCTATTAAAAACAAACCAAAAGTCAACTAATTGTCTTCATTTCTCTTGAAAACACTTTATAACATGGGGAGATTAATGGGAAAAAAGAGAGAGAGAGAAAGAAGAATGATGGTGCTTGGTAGAGAATTGAGCCCAAAGCCTTTCTGGGCTGTCTCCTGCACTCAGTACACAAGTTGAGCACAAGAGTCACCTGTCACTCAATTATGAGCAATCCAAAGTCAGGTAAAGTGATGGTAGGTCAGTGAAAAAGCACCACTACCCCCACCCCATTCCTTATCATTAAGCAAATTAAAACATTTTTTCTGTTTCAATTTTAAATTCTATTTTTTAACTTAGTCAAAATATTTACCAGTTTTTCTTCTTATCTTCAGAAGAACTGTCTGCAGTGTTTCATCTTAATAAACCTAAAAAGAACAAACAGCATTTTAACAAATTAAATGAGATATTTTGGCATTATCAGCAGTTTCACTGCTTCAGATTAAATAATTTGATTATGCATGTACACAGCATGGAAAATCTTTAATGTTAGTACAATATTGCACTGCCTTCTTTAAAGTTTCCAAACCACTCCTGAATGCAGAATAAGACCAAATTTCCAAACTTCTAAAACTTCCAGAAAGAGCATGATTTTGGTAGAGGTGTGTGGCGGTCTAACCCTACACTTAAAACATACCAACAGGTAGCCTTGAAAAGCTGCTCTCTCAAACTGCTGGGTGCTAATGGGCAAATAAGGTGCCTTGATTTCCTTCCTATTGACAGCACCTGAGAGAATCTATATCAAACGAAAATCACATTGCAAACTCTTAGGACAGTGGGAGGTGGTACAGCTTGCTGGTGAAGGACTGTAAACTGGACTTACATCTCCTGGTTTAAATCACAGTTCTGATCTTGGACAAGTCATTTTTTAAGCTAAGGCCTTTAGTTCTCTCATCCATAAAATGTGACCAGAGCTTACATGTGAGGATTTTAATAATTAGATGTGATCATATGTGCACATAAAGTACGAATACCCGATAGTTATGTAAGATAAGCATTCTGGTTAGCTCACGTATTTTTCATACTTCGTGTCTGGCTAACTCCGAAGAAACCAGCCTGTTTGGCACATGGCGAAAGCAACATGAAACCAGCTGAAACACGCACGCTTAAGACAGTCGGAAAACCCCAATTTCCACAGAGGAAATTTACAAGAACTCTTCCCTGCAAGCAGGTCCCTAACAGCAGAAAACTGGCAAAACTAAGGACAGAGGGGTGGGGGGAAACACCGCAGAGGGACACTCAACTTCCCGTCTTCTTTTACCAGAAAGTGTTTCCCTGACCATTGCCTCCGCTGCACCAATGCTGATGGGCGGCGGGGTGTAAAGCAGCGGGGCACTGGCCCGCTCACCCGTGGTCAACTACCCGCATTTGGGCAACTGGGGGTCTGCGAGCCCAGCTGCAGACGCCGAATGGGCAGGTGAGCCACCCGCCCGCCCTCAGGACCCGGCCCTCAGGACCCCGGCCGCTCGGCCCTCAGGACCCGGCTCCCGGCCCTCACGACCCCGGCCGCTCGGCCCTCACGACCCCGGCCCTCAGGACCCCACCCTCTCGGCCCTCAGGACCCCGGCTGCTCGGCCCTCAGGACCCGGCTCCCGGCCCTCACGACCCCGGCCGCTCGGCCCTCAGGACCCCGACCCCCGGCCCTCAGGACTCCGCCCGCTCGGCCCTCACGACCCCGCCCGCTCGGCCCTCACGACCCCGCCCGCTCGGCCCTCACGACCCCGCCCGCTCGGCCCCAGCGGGTGGATGACAGTGGGAGGAGCCGGCGTCGCGGAAGAAAGTGCACCCGGTCGGGAACCCGCACGGCTGGCCGTCCCTCACCTGGGTGGACACCGCGGCGGTCTTAACCGTGCGGCCTCACTCCAGGGACGCCAACAGCCTCCGCGGCGGAGCTCAGCCGGCCGCCGGCAGCCGCTCGAGTCCGGCCCAGGCCCACCCAGCCTGACAGAGGGGCGGAGAGGCGAGGCACTGCGGCTGCGCGGTCCGCAGCAGACGCGTCACTGCGCGGCGACCTGGACCTGACTTGGGGGCGGAGTCGTCGCTAGGACGGGGGCGGGGCCTGTGTCGGAGCCCTTGGAACTAGATTGCTTATGGAAAATGTCTAGTTTGAACCTAATTAGTGAAGTTTGGCTTCATCGTCATTCCTAGTTAGCCAAACCAGATTGACTTAATGTAAAAAGAAAATTGTTTTTAATTTCAAAGATATTCATTGATTATGGGTTAGAAAACTACAGCTAGTGAAGAGGTTAATTGTTCAACTTCACCTATAGCTGTCAGTGGAAACCCAGAGAACTATTTTATAGATAAAATAAACTTATTCTGAAGTTTACATGGAAAGACAGAAGACCAGAACAGCCAGAGCAACCACACCACCAACCTTCACGACTTCCCAGAAAGCTGCAGCAATCAAGGGAGGTGGTATTAGGGAAGAAATTAAGACACACAGATCAATGCAATAGCAAAAAGAGCCTAAAATAGGTCCCCACCTTAGTCACCTCAGCTTTGACAATGGAACACAGGCAAAAGAATGTAACATACAAATCTCGAAGTCTTCTAGAAGGAAGCACACAAGCAAATCTACATAACCTTGAGTTAAACCAGAATTGCTTAGCTACAACACCAAAAGCACAAACAGCAAAGAGAATATTTCTAGACTGGACTGCCTCAAAATTAAAAACTTGGTGCCGTCTGGTGGAGTAGTGTTTGGTCAGCTGCCTCCAAAGGAGCACAGACCACATGCATCCGGAATGCCCAGGTTCATGCTACGGCACCAGGGTAACAACCAAGATGAACAACTAAATAAAATAAATAAATAGTTTTTTCCTCCTCTCTCTACCTACTCATCCTCATTCCTGCCGGCACCTTTCTTTTCAAAAAAAAAGAAAAAAGAAAAAATCTTTTACTCTACAAATGATATTATCAAGAAGTGAGACAAACCCACAAAATGTCGTAATCATAATCTAATAAGGAATCTTTATTCAGAAGATATAAAGAACTATTATGATTCAACAAAAAAATAATAACCCAATTATTTGTGGACAAATTATTCCAATAGCTACTTCTCCAAAAATATATACATAATAGATACACATGTAATATATACATACATAATATATACAAAAGGCTAATATGCAAGTAAGATGTTCTATGTCACTAGTCACTAGGAAAGTGCATATCAAAACTATGATGGATCTTTCACACACATGAGGATGGCTGTAATCAAAACAGTTGGTAACACCTTGATGAGGATTCAGAGAAGTTGGAACCACATATGGTGTTGATGGAAATGCAGCTACTTTGGAAAGCAGTTTGGTAGGTCCACCAAAAGTGAAACAGAGTTAGCATACGATTCATTAATTTTACTCCTAGGTATGTGTTTAGGAAAACTGAAAATGTACATTCACATGAAAACTTACACAGGAATGTTCATAGTAATATTATTTGTAGCAGCCAAAAAGGGGAAACTCAGATGTTATCAAATGATGCATGAATAGGCAAAATGCTCTAGAGTCACACAACAGAACGTTATTCAGCAATAAAAAGGAGTCAAGCACTTCTACTTGCCACAGCCTGGAGGACCTTGACAGCATTGTGTAAGAGAAAGAAACCCACAGGTTGGATGGCGCCATTTAGAAAATATAATGCAGACTAAGCACATTAGTAGATACCGAAAGTAGGTGTGTGGTTGTCTAAACCATAGGAGGGGTGGGGATTCCCTGCTGGTGTGTATGAGACTGTTCTTCGGGGGTGAGGAGGGGGTGGATGTATGTCCAGAGGAACAGCATCTGTGACGTAATAAGGATGAGGTAGCATTGCTGGTGAGAGAGCAGCTGGGGAAGATGAATCTTTTAGAAACAGAATCTTGGAGAGAAGTCACCTAGACCAAGACCTATATATAGCACTGATTCTATTTTTGGTGAGTTAATAAACATGCACATTTACATTAGAGATCTCTTAAACATGGCCTAGATTTTCTAACATCTCTTATTAGCAGAACCAAAATTCTGAGTAACAGCAAAGGGGATTCACCGCAGGAGGCCTAGCCTCCCGTGGTGTGAGTAGCACAGGAAAAACACCTCAGCTAGTACACACACGTCCAGTCTGACTCCTCTGGAATTGCATTTTTTTTATGTTCCAACCAAGTTTAAATCTTGGAATTTTTCCATTGAATTATTCTTCTAAAATTACTAAAACTTTTCAGCAGTAAGTACAATTCTCAACAATTTTTATGGTACACAGAGATTAATGTCAAGGACTAAGTATTTTCACTAGAACAAAATATTGCAACTTGTTTACTTGTTGCTATACATCGAGGAAATTCTTATTTTTTAAGGTACTTGTATTGAGTTAATTTTGATTTAAAAAGTAGTGTAAGTTTAGATGTGCAGTTTCACTATTCATCAAATGGATAGCACACCACACCCACCACCAGATTTCTAGTAGGTCTCCCTCACTGTCCATGAACCCACCTGCCCTCCACCTGCTTCCCCACTAGTAAGCTCTGTTCTATGATGAGTGTCCAAGGTTGGTGTTTGTCTGTCCCTTTGCTTTGTTTCTTTATAATGTGAGATCATCCAGTACTTGTCTTTCTCCTCCTGACTTATTTCGCTTAGCACAATCCTCTCTTGTTTACAAATGTCAGGGTTTCATAAGGATCTAACTAGTGTACATTTTCATTAAACTCTACTGATGTTTTCACTCCCATAAATGTCCACTTCAACAGCCGGAATGGAATTATTGCTCTATTCATGCACAGAAATTGGAACAGTCCGCTGTCACTTTTTTCCTAAACTTTATCACGATCATTCTTTTAAAGACCAATAAATTATGAAACTATTCATCTCAACTTGTATAGACTCATTTCCCTAGGAGCTGACACAAATATTGGTAGATAACAATATTAAGCTGTCTTTGTGTCTGAAAGTCCTCCTTTGAGTTAAGACATGAATCAGCATTCAGAAAGTACTGACGAGTCTCCCGCACTGAGCACTGGACCCCACCACCCTTTGCTCCAGCCCACCTAGTCCCTTCTGGTGACCTCGGTGTCAGAGACTAAAACAACCAAGTCTGTTCCTAGCTGATAGAGCTGTCCTGCTTTCCTGCCTGCACCTGGGATTTCGGTCCCAATGGGCTGTGTCGGTCACTGGGCGCAGGCCCTGCCTTGCTCAGTGTGATTGCACTCAGATGGCACAGGGCTGGAGAGAGCATTTCAGGAGGCTCCTAGAAAGTGTTCTCTTCTCTCAGAAATGAATGCCCATGAATATATGGCCACATTACCCACATGCCTGCATAGGCTGCTGGGACCTCCTACAACCATGGGGCAAAGCTGAAGGTGGTGTGATCTCTGGGTCACTGGAAAGCATCCCTGGAGTCTGGAGTCTTGTTGTGAAAGCTAATAGATAGTTCCAATGCTGGTGTCAGTGCAGGTACATTTTCTGTCCACTCTAGCTACAGGCACACTCCGTGACACCAACGATCCCTGGTGGTTGATGCTGTCCCAGCTGGAAAGGGCTTTCCACTGCGGAGCAAACATGAAGCTGTCACCCTGAAGGACCTTATGCTCCAGTTATCACGGTGTGTGTGGTCACTTCTCATTAGCTACTCACTCAGGAACGCTATTCCTCCAATATCAGCTATCTGATTTTTAAATATGATTTGTAAAATTACTTTTCCTCCCAGAGGACTGTGACTCTTACATAAAATATCTACTTTTTTGGCACACATAATATTAATGATAATGATAGGCTTATATTTTTATTTTCGCTCTTCACTCCTGGAGATGGAGAGTCAGTTTACCTGGAACAGCACTGGAGTGAAGAGATGGAGCGAGACCCAGGAACCACTTCTGCACAAGTCACAAGCTCCTCTCTGTTTCATTACAACACTCATCTTATTTTCAGTAAGATTTAGGAAACTGAGTCTGGGATTTCTCACCCTTTTCATCCAGTTCCATGTAGCTCAGTGAGCAGGAGGGAGGCTCGAGGGAACTTTGGTGGCCCTGGGAGGGAGGGCGCGGCCTGCCAACCCACCCAGGCATGAGAACCTGCTGCAGGCACGAGGGACCTGGCCAGGGCCCAGAGGGGCCGCTCTCTGGGGCCTGCTCCGTCGTTTCCACGCTCCTGTTCAGATAGCTGCCCATACGCGGAACCAGGTCGACCCAGGGACGCTGCTCTGCTGCTCAGGGCGTGAGGCCCATTCTGTTGCCAGTTCCCTGCAGTGATCTGCTTCCAGTTCTCCTGAGAGTCTGTTTTCAGATGCAGCATCCAAAGCTCTCACTATATTCCATCAGCAAAGAGTGAGACCTGGGGCAGGCGAGGCCAGGATGTGAGCTTCACCAGTTAGCACTGCACACACAGATTCCTCACAGACTCACAGAAAGTCGGCCCAACAGTCTTTGAGGCCACAGACTAATGGACCTACCTTCTATGAGATGGCAGGAAGGCCACAGCGTGCCAATGACAGCTGGCCTTGCCACATGCTCGCTGCCTGGCCCTGACACCCGGAGGGGGCTTCCTTTCCCTCTGGAGCCCTAGTTCCCGTCTCCTCTCCTGCGTGGGGGTCTTGGACACGTCGATCATATAGCATTACGTTATGAGACTTTCACTCAGCCTCCTGCTGGCCGGCTCCGTTTCTCCCAGGGTGCACAGGGCCGATGTTTGGCCAGCTGCTGCCAGGTGTGAGGGTGTCTCCATGAGAGGGCCTCTGTCTCCACATTGAGGACAGCAGTGGCCTTCCTGACAGGGTGGTTTTGCCCAGTCCACGGCCTGAGTGGAATAAAAGGCTGAGTGGAAAGAATTCTTCTGTGGGGAATTTTCATTCTCAGTGCTCTGGGACCTCTCCTCACCACTTCCACCATGGCTGCACCAGCTCACAGGGTTCCAGCAGAACGCACAGCCTCCCTCTTTCCGCACCCTTTCCCAACACAGAGTCCATCTTTGGAGGATAACAGGCGTTCTCCCTGCTGTGAGGTGACAGCCATTGCTGCTTAGCTCTGCATTTCCTTAATCGAGAGCTCTGACGATCTTCTCATGTGTCGCTGGCCTCCGCGTGTACTTCCCAGAGCAACATAACACTAATCCGCAGAGAACCGCACCTGTGCTCCCGGCAGCCAAACCCGAGCAACCTCAGCGCCCCCGACGCGGCGGAAAACAAAGATGTGGTCTGTGCACACTGGAGTACTTGCGCCTGTTAAAAAAGATGGAAACCCGCCATTTGGGATGACATGGCATCATTTTTCGGATGGAACTTGAGGGATTTATTCTTAGAAAAGTAAGAAAGAGAAAGACAAATGGGATGATCGCATTCATCTCGCTCATAGGTGGAAGAAATGCAGCAAACAAACAAAATGAAGCAAACTTTAGGTTCTGACTACAGAACGGTGGCCGCCTGAGGGTGCTGACTGGACGGTGCAGAGAGGGCAGACGCCGGTCGCGCAGCGGTATGGACCCACATTTATCAGGGGTGAAGCTGTGTCAAAAGTTCTAAGTGCTGTGACCCAACAGACCTCCAAAAAAAGTACAAGAGAGAAACGTCAGGGTTGCCAGGATCAGCGCAGAAAAAGCAGGGCAGCCACCAACACCTAGACACGTGGCGGCGGGCAGCGCACCGCTCACTGAACCATCTGCGTCAGGAAGGAAAGCCTGTCTTTCTGTCCTCTTAGGTTCTTTGATGGGGGCCTGCAAGCTAAAGGGACCAAGGCAGATTTGCGAGAGAAAAGACAATAATAAACCCACTAATTTGAGGGATTTAGATAAGGAGGTGGTTAGGATTCAGGGGTTATATATTATCTTAACAGAGTTGGGGAGGGAGAGAAAACAAACACCATTTAGGAAAATACGGCCTTAAGAGAACACAGAGGAGCTGAGGATACTTTGAAGACCCTGTCTCCTCAGGTTTGGCGGTGCGACTTCTCCAGAGGTGTCAACCCTCCCTGCATGAGAGCCCCCCAGGGAGGGAGTGTACACGTGCTGAGCTCTCTGGGGAGAGTGCTTTTGAGCAGAGAGGGGAGAGTTCACAAGAGTTCACCTCCCCTAAGTGCCTCTTGCACGGAATAACCGCCAGGGGGCCGAGGTGCGGGCGCAGTGAAGAGCTCCTCAGCTGACTCTGGGTGATTGAAAGTGAGCTGAGCTGGACGCTGAGCACTCAGTCCTTGAGAGATGGCCTCACTGTCACTCAGCGCCTGTGCTGCCCAAGATTCCACTTCACCCTCTAGAGAGTCGGCCATGGGCAGGGGACACCTGTTAGGAGACAAAACCTGAGACCCAGTGTCTCAGCCACAGCTGGAAAGGCCCGGACCTGGAGGCAGCCCAGGAGGCAAATGTCTGAGTTTACGGCTCTTTTGAACGCTCTCTGTCCCCACATCTGTAGCGACAGTCTGGAATGTGATGCCCAGTGTCCTGTGAGCTCATTATTCTCCAGAGATCTGCCTGTTCAGTCAGTCTCTGACCTTGAGGTAACAGGAACTTCTCTTATAGAACAATCACACTGGTCTCCCTGCCTCTGTCGCTTGATACCCCACGTCCTGGCTGGCTGTGAGGTTTCTTCCCGCCACCAGCTCCCCATCCCCATTCTGGAATCCCCAGGCCCCCCCCACCCCCCCCTGCTGCATGCAGACCCCTGTGCCTGTCCGGCCAGCACCCTCTCCTCACGTGTAGAAAGCCCTGAACGACCCGCCACCTTCTCTGCACACCTGACCCTCCAGATTCGGGCCTGCCAGGCGCCTACACGAGTGGGTGCCCAGCTGAGCCATGGTCTGCCAACAACACTGAAGCCCCTTTCTGCTTAATCCCTCACCTGTGTTGACCTTGGGCTGCAGCTCCCTCAGCAGCGGGGGTGTGGGCTCCTGGAACCGTCACTGGCATCCTGACAACCAGAGTCTCTGCACCAGCCTGGACCTCAGGGCATAACTTGCCAGGCAGTTCACATTTTCTCCTGGTTTCAGAAACAGACTTCATCCTGTTTCATCCTAGGTAGTGTTCCTGCATCCAGGCAGATGGAAAGTAGGAAAAGGATGACTTCACTTAACTTTGCTGTAGTTTTCAAAATAGGAAAAAATGATTTTTCTTCTGAAGACTATTCTACTTTGGTCATACAGTTAAGTGATCTAGAACTGACTTAGGAGATACGATTTCTGTACTATAGATCATTAGACATACCCTATGAATAGTTTACATTCTGGTTAAGAAACATTTTACAATTTAAAATTTCTCGAGAGAAATGAATATGCTTATAGTTAACTCTGAAAACCTGTTTCCTGCTATCCTATCTCATCATTACCCCTGATGAGCCCATCACGTTCAACCTCGGATATGAGGTCAGGTTCTCATGGTGGGAAGAACAGGAGAAAGATGGGCTAACTCGGCGTCTGACATTCCTGAGTGCATGCTAGACGGCCCTTCTCAGTTCCCCCAAACAAAGATACCAGGAAAGGCCAGGAGACATGAGTCTATATCTGAAGGGGATCACTGTATAAATAGATTATGTGGAAAGTGTCTCAAGAGAGCGAGAAGTGAGGCAGTAGATTCCTGGAATTGGATTTCATGCTGTTACAACTCAGTCTGCAGCAGAAATTCACATTTTCTTGATTTTTTTTTAATCCTTAGAGATGTGCATGGTTTTGGATATGACATGGTCACTGCAGGTCTGAGTTCAGGGCCTGGACATGGTCACTGCGGGTCTGAGGATGGAGCCTGAACATGGTCATTACAGGACTGAGTTCGGGGCCTGGACATGGTCTTGCAGGACTGAGGACAGGGCCTGGACATGGTCTTGCAGGACTGAGGGCAGGGTCTGGACACGGTCTTGCAGGACCGAGGACGGGGCCTGGACAGGGTCTTGCAGGACTGAGTTCGGGGCCTGGACACGGTCTTGCAGGACTGAGCTCGGGGCCTGGACATGGTCACTGCGGGTCTGAGGATGGAGCCTGGACACTCAGCACTCTGACCCACTCTCTGTAGCTTGATCTCCTTCCCGCAGCATGTCTCCTTCTTCATTCCCCTATTATTTTCTGTCCCTCTGGGTCACAGGGTGTGGCCGTGCACATTAAACTATTATTAGGAAAAGCTGAAGCCAGTATTCTGTGAGGAGGATGTCTCAGCAGACTCTTTCTCAGCTGACATCCACACTCTGATCCAGGCCCTGGAGCCTCTCCCCAGCAGTGCTCCGATCCAGTCCCCGGAATCGGGGACGGGCAGCCTTGATGTGGGCAGCTCACCTCCCTGCCTGGCCTACAAGGAAATGACACTTGCTGGGAGCCACAATAGCAGCTCTCAGTGGTTAAACACAGACACTTTCTAATTTGGTCCTTTCAAGACGATAAGTGTTTGTCTAAGTGGCAATTTAAAGCCATTCAAAATTAAAATCATCAAAATGGCCAGAGGTGCTCACAGAGCCCAGGAGGCTGTTTCACCTCGCAGACTCCCAGGCAGTAATGAGCAGCTCCTGCAGCTGACGCCTGAGCCTGTGTGCAGGCTGGGAGCCCTCTGCCGCCTTCTCTCAGCACCTTGCTGAAGCCTGTAGGTACATCCCTCTCCTGTGGGCTGCTCCCTCATTTTAAGCAATTTTGCTGCCCCTCCCCTACCTTAGTGGACATAATCCTGTGATGCTGGGTGAGAACTTCTAGCCCGCTCTTTCTCCTTCTCTTTAGTGAGAAAACACATTAGCCCAGTTCTTATCACACCGCAGCCCAGCTTGGCTCTGTTGGGTGAAACAGTCATCCCGCTGGCTCCCCGTGGGTCCCCACCACTGGGAAGCGAGCAGCCCCTGGTATCCCGGGTGCCACCAGGCATCACAGGAACTGGAGAAATGTTAGTCCCATTACAAGCCCTGATCAAGTGCCATGTACTTACCTCCCAGTTTGCTCTGCACCATCCATCAGCTCCATCAGCACCCCGACAGGTAAAGGAGACAGCCAGAATGCACATCTGTGCGCATCTGACACTCAAAACCAGTTTAAAGACACAATTTCTTTTAAAAAGACCTCAAAATCATCACCACCACAGGGATCTAAACTATTTGAAACTGAACATTTAAACTCTATTAATAAGCTATCAGTATTTCCCCATGATAAACAGTCTTCAGTCAATTAGCTCTTGAAGGGGCTGAACCCCTGGAAAGAAAAACAGGAATAACGGAATGAACATTTCTGTGTAAGTTGGGATTTTGAGCCTCCTTGGAAGGACGAGACCTCAAACAATGTTGTGCTGTACATCTGACAGCAACTCAGCAATGGAGGTGCCGTGTGCAGACCGTGTCAGCCCAGGACATGGGTTCTAGACCTGGGGCCGGGGTGAAAAAGCAAAAACCCAGAAACGGTATAGAGAAAGATGCTTCTTCTTTGTCTTTCTTCCTTCTGCTCTTTTAAAAAAAAAAAAAGCTTTTCACAGAAAATGTTGGTGAACATGTATGGTGACAGACGTTAAGAGATTCACCGTGGTCAGCATTTTCAAAACTGAACACTCTACAATCACCACATTGTGCTCCTGAAACTAAGAGAATGCGATGCCAGTTACACCTCAGTAAGGACGAGAAGACGACTTACCCGCATTCGGAGAGAAATTTGGAAGTGCAGTCTTAAAACCCCTGCCACATGGTAGCGTTTTTTTCTCCTACGATCCTCCGATCTGAGCCACAGAGGTTAGGGATTCCAAACTTGGCGGGAAGAAATGCCAGTATGTTTTTATGAGTACATTGCATTCTTCTGCCTTGTCAAGGGGCTAACATCTTCCTCTATAAGGGTCGTACTTGGGATAGAATTCATGGGAAACCCCGAAGCAGATACATTTGTGTTTCTGAAGGTTTTCCACTTTTCCTGGTTTTCTGCACCATAAGCAGACATCTCCTCATGTAAGTTGGAATGGGGCTCACAGCACACCATGAACCTGCCCTCAGACACCCGAGAGCATGGGACCACAGCCCAGGAATTGGCAATGCTGGGTCAGCATTTTTAATGCTTACCTTCTCCTAGTCATTTCATATTATTCCAAACCAACATGACATCTTTCTGGAGGTTTTCAGCTAACACTGTTCATAGGACTGTGTTCAAATCGACTGTGCTGTTTCCCGACCCCAGGTGTGGGAGACCGGCGACCCCCAGGGCAGGTGCCAGCCAGCAGACTCTTAAGCATGCAGACTGGGCCCGACCAGCAGCCAGACCCACTGACCGTGCACAGTGAGAGGCCAGATGCGGCTCTCACTTGGGACCAGACTGAGTCGGGAGCAAGAAGGAAAGGCAGGCAGGAGGACGGTGCCGAAGAGGTGCACTGTGAGGTGTGATGACGGCCAGACCTTCGCTGGCTCTCCTCCTCTCACAGCGTCCTTCTTAAGAGAGGAGGAGAAACTGGTAACTGTCCTGAGACCCCTTCCCAACTCGCAGAGGGGGCCCATCGGACGTCGGAATTCTAACGGAGGTGGCAAAGCAACTTTGATGCCCATGGTCAGCACTCTGGAGACAAGTGAACAGTGGTCCTCGGTGGTGGCCCCTGGTGCCTGCCAATCCATTTCTCTCCCATCACCTGGGATCGACTATCAGTCACCATTAGACAGCAGACACCGCAGCCATAAAGGGACCACGTTCTAACCTTTCCCCAGAATGGCGGGGTTTCTCAAGGCCGAGAAAGCAGCCAAGACTTTAAGGCAAGGCGGCTTCCAGGTTCAAGCCCCCAGGAAGGCATGTGACTAGACCTGGAAGAGATGGGGTGTTGACAGCGACACTGGAAGAAGGGCTAGAACAGGTCGTGGGTCTCCGGGAACAAGTCCAGCAGAGGAACAAGGAACAAGCACTGGGGTGCCAGAGCCCTACACGCATTACACGCATGGCTGCGGGGCAGACCCACCCTGCTTAGCTCCTCATCCCTCGTGCATAAGGCTGAGCTCACCAGTCCCCACATGGCCCTGGGCTGCTGCCACAGGGACCTGACAGAAGCACCTCATGTCCACAAGTGTGCCTGGCCCCTGCGCACATGTGCGGGGAGTGGGGGAGCAGAATGACGGGATGGTGTGTGTTCTGGTCTTGTGTGCACGTGCAGTGGAGGGAACGACTGATGGGATGAGTGGCAGGTCAGTGTCCAAGGTCAAATGCATCCAGGCCTGATGTTGCCCCATCCTGGTTTCCGTATGGCAGGTCACAGCTCATATTGGGATGGTGCCAGAGAGCCTGAAATATTCCGCCTACCTTTCTTCTGGGTTGAAACCATTTTTAGAAAGAGTCTGCCTCTGAGTTTGAGTATATTTAGAATCACAGGAAGGCCTGACAGAGATCCTTTGGTTGCATTAAAAAAATCGGCGTCAGCGGCCCTGGGAAGAGGCAGCGTCGGTGATTCTCACAAGAACAGCGCTGGACGCACTGGTCTCGTGGGCTTTCCCTTCTGGTCTTTTGTTTTTAATATTCACATTTTACACTTTGTGGAGTTTCTGTATGTGAGATTTGTTTGTGGGGAGGGACTTGATTTTGTTTTGATTTCTTGCTTCTTTGTGACGTACTTGACACTTATTCTTGGGAAAGTTTTAAGTTCATCGTGGTGATATTTGGGGGTATCATCAACAAAGCGGAGGCACGAATACTTGGACATAGGTGTTTCTTACACGTCTTCCCTGACTCAACTAACGCCACTCGTTTTTTCAGGTCATCTGCATGCATGCATTTTGTTTCATGAATATTTTATCCACTACATGTATACATATGTATGAATAATATATGTGTGATAATAGTCTTGTGATGTTAGCTAATTCTTTTTCCCTTTTGAGGTGTTGTCTCTTTTTCAAGATCTCATTTTCTTTGCCGGTGTGTGAATGCGGATCTTTGGGGAGAAGGGGGAGGAGGGAGAGAAGTACCACGGACTTGAATGCAGGCCAGAAAACACGGAATCTTGGTGCTTCGGAGGCAGCTCCCAGGGTGGAGGCAGGAAGACTGGAGGGGTGCTGACCACTCCGTTCCAGCTTCCTGGCACTCTCCCTGCTGTAGCCTGACCCCCGTACCTACTCCCGGCTTCCAAAAACAGACACCTGCAGACACAACGCAAAGACAGCACCTTCGAGGTGACCGGCATGTCCAGGTGGCTACTCCAGGTCTCAACAGGTGGGGCCACACTGAGGCCCCACCATGGTGTCTGGGAAGACGTGACTTGACATGACTGGGAACCGCTGTCCAAGCAGAATTAGGGCTTCAAAGGGAAAGTTAGGTGAATAATTGAAATTAAATGTAGCAAAGTTCTTACACAATGGAATTCGTGACTGGGGGTTTACAACCAGCTATGGGGCCCTATCATTCCAAAGATCTGAGTCCAAATTAACTGTATGGTAAGGGGGTCTGGTTCTCAACCAAAGTTTGGTTTACTCATGTGCGACATCCCCAAATAGGATAATTAGATCAAGTAAAGAATTCCTTTTGATATCATTATCAAGGTGGGTGCCTCCTCTGATGTCACAGTCAAGATTGTGGCCAATGAAATTTGCATACATCTGTGTGCTGCTTACTCATTAAAAGCAGTCTCATGACCCATCCAGTGGAGTAGCTGTTGGTCCTCACCTCTGCCTGGGTATAGTCCACATACATCACAAGAACATGGGTTAGTGTCTTGGGGCCAGGGGGTAACAACCAAGATAAACAACTAAATAAAAATGTTTTTTCCTTCTCTATTCCTGCCTCACTATTGACTTGTCTTCATCCCTGCCTGCACCTTTCCTTGCTCATAAGTAAGCCCTAAAGCATAAACTAACATGCTGCTCAGTTCTCAGCTATGAGAAGCCGAGATTTCCGACACTCTCTGTCGAGGCAGGTGACCAGGAATGGTGTCTCTGGAAACCTCAGCCATCCTGGAAAATGGTGCCAGTGGTGCGTGCTCTGCCCTGAGGGGTGAAGTGGGAAGAAAGCTGTCTTTGAGCACTCACACATTTATTATTCCCCTAACATTTTCTTGTGTTGCACAAAAACTCAGCACCATTCCAGACAAAACCCTTCCATTTCCCAAAGTCTTAGGGTTGGCAATGGCAGAGAGCTGTGCGTGTGCCTGTGACTAGAGACGGGATGGAACTGCCTGAGCCTGTGGGTGAAGTCACTGGAATCTGGCCCCTGGTCTGCTCAGGCCCACCTGGTGGGGCCCCCGAAGACCAGGGCCTAAGCTTTTCTGAGTGCAGCACCAGGCATTCCCCTAAAAGATTTACTTCCCATAACTCTTCAGGATGAGGGTGCAGTAAATATTTTAGGGTATTGAATAAACATATAATCATCACCCACAGTGCTTCAGTAAAATCTGAAACAAGTTAGGAAAATCTGTTGAAGGAATTTTGAAGTCTATTCAATGCTTTTACTGTTCAAACAACTAATGGCAGTTTCCATTCTGATCCCTCCTGTCAGTGCACGGCCACAGTCAAGTCTGCCCTGTCTAGCCCCTCTGACCCTCAGGAGTTTCTCGCCCTCCTGCAGGCAAAGTGATCTAAGCTACCAGCAGTTTCGATCACATGGACCCAGTGGAAGAGGAGCGGATAGGAGGGTCCTGCCTTTCTGCTCATCTCAGCATTTCTGGAAGTTTTATAGAAAGGAGAACTTTCTGAACAAAGCGCAGGGGCAGCCTGGGGACCCCGACCAGAGTGCTAAGCGTGATTGAGTTGTAGATACACCTCACCACCTCAAACTTGCCCGATGAGCAGATAACCACAGCTGCACTGAGCTTAGAGTGGTGCCTCCCTCTGTGCACAGTGACCCCAAGGACATGAGGGCGCACACTGTTCTCTGCAAACCAAACACGTTAAGAATGACTGAGGCATGTCCTGGCAGAGCAGGGGTTAGGCACAGTCCATACCCACCCCAAGGTCCCTGGTTCTAGTCCTGGGGCCTGAGGAGACAACTGGGAAGATAAACTAAATAAAATGAATAAATGCTTCTTCCTCCTGTCTCTTCCCACCTGCTCACCTTCATTCCTGTCTGCATCTTTCCTTTAAAAAATAATTTTTAAAAAAGAAATAGTGACAGCTACTTTCTTAAAGAATGTTAATGAATTTGTGAATTTTAGGAAACTAATCTGGTTTGGGGGGGGGACACATTGAAGTATTAAGGGTGAAATGTTGCAGTGTCAATTTCTTTTAATAGTTTATGAAACAAATAAGCCCCAATGTAACAATTACTTTTAAAAGTGATGTGTATGTGTTATTACACTAACCTCTACGTTCCTACTTGCCATCTTACATGATAAATGTGAAGATAAAAAGACATGTGTACGCCGTGCCGTGTTTTCCTTTCAAGGCTACAATGGGAGGACCTGGGCCCAGAAAATGGGTGACAGTCCCAAAGGAAGCATCGTCGGGTCCGTCCTACCTACTCACCTCCATACCGTCCACAGACTCATGCAGACCCAGCGAGTTCACCATACTACCGGGCCCCACAGGCTCACCTGCACAGCACATACCTGTGGACCTCGCAGGGGCATGGGCCACGGGAAGGGAGATGAGTGCTGGCAGCCTCTGCAGGTGCCATCAAACTAAAATCGTATCTCAGCACTGACACGACAGCATCCAGATGGCACTAACAACCAGTGCAGTCACCAGTCCTGGCTGTGTCTGCGGCTTCACATTCAACAGAGACAGCCAGCCAGCCCCACATGCCACACCCAATACCCCTGCTTCGGAAGCAGCCCCAAGGGCTGTCCTCACCCATCTGCAGAAACTAAGGTGAGAAAGTGTCTAAAACAGATTCACAGCAGGAAAGAATAGAGGGCAGTTTGGAGTTGGGACTGGGAATTGCTGATCAAACTGTCCCAGGAAGCAGATGAGGGCTCCAGCTCCTAAAAGGTGCGTGGGCACCGTCAGGCACATGACCAACACGGTGGTGGCCACAGCTCAGGCCACAGGAGACCAGGTGTCACGTTTCCAAGTGCTTGTTTTACCTTAAAGATGGCAGCGAAAGACAACATGTGCTGATTGTCATTATAAGGAAACCAGGACTCCAGCTGTGACTTGTAATTCAGTTGACTTCAGTGAAGAAATTCTGAAATGCCTTTAAAAAGCTTTTCAATGAATGATTAACAGGAGAGAGAGAATCATCATCCTGAATTCCCTTTCATTTAAACTTGGAATCTGAACATTCATTTTTTTCCCCAGAAATGTTAGAAAAATGGAAGAAAATCTTGTTTTTTGTAATTCATAATGACCGCTAATCTATGGAGCAAACTGTATGTAATTCAGGCTTAAACTCCTGTCTAAGATGGTGTAGGTCTGAGGGAAACGACTTTATTCTGTGTGCATATTTGGAAGAAAGTCTCAGCTCTGAGGTCAGATCTAAGTGGAGTGGGGACGACGATGACTGAGTTTAGCACATGTATCAATGATTCCATAAATGAAAGTTACATGGAAACTAAGCAAATATTTCTAAGAAATTAGTAAACATGGACAATTACTGACAATTGCCAGTAAAATGAAGAGAGACATCTGGACACTTAGGAGTCAGGCCATTTTAATACAGACTGAAGCTGATGCATTTCAAGAGGGTCCAAGCATGGGAACTCTCCATGTCCAGGTGTTTGTGGTCACTGACATGCCATTAAAGGCACCCCAAGCATTCTCTGATGAGCACAGTTCAGCTGTTGCTCTGACGTGGCTGCGTGGCTATGAGTGGAGTGACAGGTGTCAGGCGTTCACAGAGGACAGCAGGTCTACAGGGCCCTAATCCCAGTTACAGGCAAGCAGGGAACTGGAAAGTTCTGCAAGTCATTTGTTTCCTTCTGCTAAGATCAATGACCTCATTTTAAAAATTCAGGTTTCATCATATGCACCCACAACATCTGAAAGCTTGGGAGGCACTTAATTTGACTCCAAGTAGAGGACAGAGATTATAAAAGCACTCCCGAATTGTCTTCCCCAATCTTACTCGTTCAGCCGGCACTGCGGCCCAGTCTCTGTGCACATCAGTCGCCTGGTGTCTACACACACAGAGGACCCAGGTGAGCACCAGAGAGCCGTTCACAAACGACTGCAGATGCTCAAAATGTGCAGATAAGCCAGTTAGCACTTCTCCTAAGTCAATGACGGACAAACCCACTGACAGAAGTCTATCGTGTCTCAGAATTGAAAAACAGATGTCTAACATAGGGTGGTACAATGTAAGAAAATGAAAGTGACCTCATGAATAAATCACTTGAAGGGAGCAGAAGACTTGGGGCTTGAACTCTTGTTTTCTGGCCGGTAAGATGAAAAGCAGAAGCAGATTCTGTTGTTATATTGGCTGCCACTTTCTCAGAGAAAGACTTGTCCTCTCCTGGGCCCTGGGCATGAGGCTGACTGGCCTCTCTCAGTTCAGCAAACGGCTCCATTTCACCCCCAGAGTGGCCATCTGGCCCCGTGTCCTGCCGAGGCAGCAACTGTCTGCTGTGTGCAGGGCGACAGGACCAACCGGCTCATACGGGGTCTGAGATTACACCCTTGTGTTATTAGTTCAAAATGTCTCATTCTCACTATTCTGACAGCTTGCAAATCCAGGAAGTGTTCCATTCTTCTGCGGAAGCTGCCACTAAAACAAAGACTCACAGAGAAATAATCTGCAACTATTAACTTGAATGTGTTCGGAAGCACCCAGGTTGGTGGAGTCTGGTGGCTTTGTGGATAACTCCGCTGTCTCCAGCCGGCACAGTCCACATATGACCCAGGGATCAGGGTTAGTGTCCCGGAGCCGGAGAGATCCAAAACGAACAAGAAAATAGAATAAATAAATGTTTCTTCTCCTCTCTCTTCCTGCCTGTTTGCCTTCTTTCCTGCTGCCCCTTTCCTTAACATAACAAAGTTACCTCAGCTGGTGATATTAGAAGTTTTTATTAGATGATTTCCTAACAGGACGCACTGACTCTGTTACATAATAATTTTGATCTCCCCTCTCTATTCTGAAGTGTGCTGGGCATTCATTTCGTCAGATCCTTTTTAATGGACTCCCTAAAGTCTAAGAACATTAAACTTACTACTATTGATGAACCTGACGAGTGAATTGTGTCTGTACCCCAGGAAAGTGAGGACATAGCTTTTCGGCCCTGAGCCCCCTGGAGTGCGGTGACACCCCATCCAAGGCGCCCCAGTGTGAAGCACCCCACTTCCAGGTAAAGCAGATCGCAGTCCGCTCTTCACGTCTGCTCCTGCCCTGGTGTGGCAGGCGTCAGCGACATCGGTCATGGAAACACTGATGTTCTCGGGCTCCATTCCTTGGCCTCTCCAAACATTTCTCCACCATCCGTGAAAGATGCTCTCACTCGGGGCCCTGGGAGCAGAGCTGCGCTAGACAGAGACATCTGGCGTTTCCCGGGACAAACATGAATGCTCAGCCACGCGAGGAGCTGCTGTGCCTGCCCTCCCAGGCCCACCTTCAACAGCTCTGTTCTTGAAGGTACGTGTCACTGCATGTTTTCTCCTGTGTTAATGTTTTTGTTCCACTTATCTGACGACTGTTCACCAAACACATAGAAGCCTTGTCTCATTTACTGAGTTTTCTCCTCCTAGTAACTCTTATTGTCATTCAGAAAAACTCAAAAGTCGTCAGGATGTTGGTTCAGGATGTTAGCATTTTGAAATGACATTAACCTTTTAAAAATACCCTTATACTTGAAGGCAGAATATAAACAAAAAAAGAGGAAGAAGCTTTCTAACTTGTTAGTGGTAAATGGCTTAACAGTCCTGTGCCCCATTACATGATTTTAAAATGAATTTGATTTCTCAATTTGTCAGAATACTCATTAGATGGTTTAACAAATTATGATACACCCCATGTAAAAACAGATTTACTGCAGCATCATTTAAAAAAGATGCCCTATTTCTGAGGACCCTGAAATCAAAGGTCCTCCGGTTTTTTGAAAAGGTAACTTGACAGTTTTCATATCTGAAAATCTCCGAACTCAGGTTTCACTCCTTTGTTGACAGAAATAACCAGACGTCAAGACACAAAGCAGCTGCCCTGGAAGGCATTGCTGTCAGAACCCCCACAAGAATAAGCCTTCGACAGGGATTCAAGTTTAACTATCAGGACAGTGAAATGCCTCTGGCTCCAGCACCCAGGCGTGGATGCGTCCGGATGGACAAGGAAAGCTGATGGCCGAGTCCACATGTGGGACATGCAGTACGTGACCAGCATAGACCCTCCACCAAGAAACAAAATGACACCAGGTGAAGAGGACCACCATTAACTTCAAAGGACAGTGTCACCTTGTCCCATCAGGAACTGAAACCTGGTCTGCAGACTCCTCTCTCCATCCCCCTTCCTCACCAAGTGGGATTTTCCCTTAAAAACTCAGGCCACTGGCAAGGCCTCAAGTCAGCCTTCCCACTAATGGGGTCTCAGCCTCCTGGCTGGCTCCATCCTCTCTCTCCCTCTGCTCCCCACTAATGGGGTCTCAGCCTCCTGGCTGGCTCCATCCTCTCTCTCTCTGCTGCCCCCTAATGGACCCCCAGCTTGCTTACTGCTGCACCTGTCTGGTATGTGGAACCACCCTGAACCCACAGGGTCTGGACCTCCCTTGCCAGCTCCATCCCTTTACCCTCTGATGAAACCTCTGCTGCTCACTCACCTGACTCTGCCATGGATTCTTTGAGCGACCCGAAACCCCCACACATGCGAAGTGCCTCAACTTGAAGGTATTGGTTTCATTTAAACTTCCGTGTAGTTTCTAGATGATGTCCCACCCGGGACTTAAGACAATGCACTGAAATCTGAATCTTTGCAGCAGCAAAGTTAGTAAAATAGCTACCAAATCTCACTTTGACAAGCACAGATAGTTTAGAAGATCAGGTCTTAGAGAACGGAAGGCAATGTGCACAGACCAGGTGGGACCCCGGAGCAGACAGCGGGGCTGGGGCTGGGCTGGGTGAGACCTGTGGGAGCGTGAGGCCCTACGGAATCAGGGAGCGCACGTATCCTCATGTGACCAGGGCACATCTGGACGACTGCACAGAAGTCCCTAGTTCTGGAGCTATATTTAGGCATACAGTCCAAAATCGTTTCTAAAGATTTGTTCTATCATTTTTCTATTATAGGATTCAACACAGGCACCAAAAAGTTGAAGAGAAAGAAAAACGTGCAGCGACAAATCCAGGCAAAGCTCAGAGAGTATGAGGGTAAATCACGGGCCGACATGGACAGAACGAACACCGTCCACTGAGACGCTTATTCAGGATTGTGCCTTCTAGCCCCTGAGCCGAAGAGTGAGGACGGAGCTACGTGAGGCAGAGATCCCAGGCTGGCAGGCCCAGCAGAGCAGCACGAGAGGAGACTCCGTATTTCCTTTCTTCATCTGTGGAGGGAGCCCTCTGACCTGGAAATTCCCCGATAACTGGGGAGTCTTAATCCTTCAGGTATTCTGAGGACACTGAACAATGGGGCAAGTTCTTGAAGAACAGGCAGTAAGGAGTTCAGTCGGCAGTCCTGGCTCCCGCTGGGCCACCACAGGCCCTCTGCACACCTTGCTGGCATGTTGGGACGGAGGACCTGTGAGCAGTGGCCGGGACATGCAGCCAGTGTCCACGTGTCACATGGGGAACAGGCCTTGGAAGCAGCAGGCTGGTTTCACTCCTGGGCTGCTCCTGCTGCAGATGCTGGGGGTGGGGCCTAAACCTGACGCCTGAGCCCCGAGCACAAGCCCTGAGGCCATTACAGCAGGAGCTGCACATTTCCCTCCCATTCAAAGCGCTTCAGGCCCTCAGGAGCCATGTGCCACGGGCAGGGAGCTCTTCTGAGCCTCTGGACAAAAGGAGGCAGGGTCTGGTCTGTGGGAAGGGTAGCGGCTGTGCTGCCGGGGCCAGGCTCGCAGCCCGTGTCCTCCGGAGAACACAGAGCAGCACTGCTGGGCCCAGCACCCGGGAGAGGGGCAGCCCCTTACTCAGCATCACGGCCAAGGCTCCTGGTCTCCTACTCTGTGGACACAGGGAGGGGCCAAGAGGGGTGGAGAACATCTCCTAAGGCTCCTCTCCCTCCAACATATTAGCAAGAAAGTCCTGAGCTGTCTTAATGTCTGCGGACCTTCCTGTCAGCCAGAGGATCAGTTACAGCCTCAGAGAAACTACAATACAAGCATGATAAACTGTTCATAAACTTCCCCCTAGATTTTCTGGTATCTGCCCATGCTGCTGTCAGTGCAGGTGACTCCTAAAAGGTTAGAACCTGCCTCACTGTCAGCTGAGTGCAGGGTGTGTGAGGCCCGTGTGCGCAGCGCCCTCCTGCTCAAAGCTGCAGCCACTACGACCAGGCCCACACCAGGGCCACTGACCTCGTCTCCCCGTACACGTCCGCCCCCCAGACAGGGCCACTCCAGAGACAGGGCCACTCCAGGGACATGGACCACCCCGGTCCACGTCCACACCCTCCCAGGGACCCAGCACCAAACAACACTGGACTGTAAAGTCCTTTGTTTCCAGCATCTTAAAAAAGTTTGTATAGATTGTTTCAAGTTCTCTGTCTTTACATTTACAAGTTCTTGATAAACACCTTTGCCTTGCTCAACAGACGTGCTGAGTAATGACTCAGCACCTGCTTTTCCATCAGGCTGGAGAGGACCAGGGACCTCACTTGGCTGACATTTAGTGTCTGGAGAGGAGACTCGGGACGAGAAACATTCCTTCCATTTGTTAGGCTGAAAAGCAGACTCATGAATACAGCACAGATTGTATTCAACCTGCTGTTTTCCTGCTATGTCCTGTGTTCCTGGGTCCTATGTCCTGTGACCTATCCTGTGGTAACCAGGGTCTCTGGACCCTGACGCTGTGGAGCAGCCATGAAAGCCAGCCAGTCCTGGTCTGCAGTCAGGGTGCAGATGGGGCTCCTGTCCCCTCCAGGTACCAGGCCCCCCCCAACCCCCGGGGCCTCTGAGCTGTGCCACTAAGAAGATGCTGGTGCCTGGCGCAGCTCACGGCCTGAGCGGAGCGGCCCAGCCCAGGCCACACTAGTAGTATCCCCGGACGCAGTGGGCAGAGCGGAGGGGTTGTCAGAAGGGAGCCTCCCCTTGGCAGAACAAGGTTCCTGCTCTGAGGGAGGTACCCCTAGAAGCCTGAGAAAGGAGATCCACTGATGTCTTTAAATCCCCAAACAGGACGACGATGGGATGCAGTGGGGGGGTCACAGGAGCGCGTGCCGCTGGCGTCTGGGGGCCTGTGACACCACACTGCAGGGCAGCCGCTAAGGCAGGCCCCTTTCCTCTGTCCACTGCCCGAAGCGTCAAACCTCAACTTCCTCCCCTGGGGCCAGCACCCTTCCCTTGGGCCCTGGGCTCTGAGGTCTTGCCTCCTTCCTTGTGAGGAAGCAGCAGTGTGGCGATTCGGAGCTGAAACTTGACTGCAGGTTCCAAAGGTCTGAGATCTACATGAAATGAGCCGAAAGAGATGCCTGGCTGGAATTATCCTGCTAATCACACACTCACACTCTTCTGAGAGAAAAGAGTGCATTTAGCTGGTGACCCTCTTTTAAATGATTACGACTTCAGGCGTTCTGATTGGGAAACCTGCATGCTGAGTAGGAGACAGGTAATCAGAAGCAGACTGTGCTCAGGGCCAGCTGGGAGGCCACCGTGAAAGCCCTAACTGGGGTGCACAGCCTCCAGCGGTTATGAGGCGCTGTCCTGTGAGGCGCAATGAGGAGGAAGTTTGCCATCTGGGGAACAGCGAAGTGTGTAGGGCAGCTGCTGCCCAGCACGATGCGGGGGTGGCGAGGGCACTGCATGTGGGGATACAAGGGAGGACGTGAGCTGAGATCCCCGGGGTGTGCCCAGTCTTCTGTGGCCACACACTTTAGAAGGAAGCCTGTGGTGGGAAGTGGTCCACAGGACAGGGCAGAGCAGCCACAGCGAGGAGGGCTGGGGAGACAGGAGGAGGGAGGTGGGGCGCCCGCTGCACAGCCTCCATGCAGGACCCCCTGCCCAGCACAAGCCTTCCAGGTGCTACACCTGGTGGGCAAAGCTGTTTTACGTCTCCAGGGACATGGTGTTTGCATTCGAACCCGTGTCCCTGGATTCCTGTGGTCTCATCCAGGACACAGGGCAGGCTCTCAGCCCCAGAACTGCTGTGAGGCTGAGTAACACCCCAAATACACATCTAAGGCTGATCCGGGAACCCACAGCCCTGCCCCTCACTGCACATAGCCCACGTCCCTGGGCCTCTGGTTTCCACGGGAATATTCGCCACCCCTCAATGTCTTCATCTGGGAGGATAAGAGTGGGGCCAGACATGCAGACATGCTTTCCATCCACAGCAACACAGGAGGCCCAGCTCCCCCGGCACCGCTGCTCTGGCCCAGGCTCTCAGTCACAGCACCCAAGGCGGAGTTAGCTGTTTGCTCGTGAACCCCGGGCACACTGCCGCCTCAAACCAAGCCTCAGTGTACAGCTGAGCCTTCCCAAGGGAACAGCAGGGAGGGCGCCCCATGATTTCTAGAACATACAACTGAAAGGGTGATCCAGACTCCTCCCCACTGCCATCTGGACGCTTCCCGGCTCTGCTGCTGCTCCTCCTCCTCCTCCTGCTCCTCCTCCTCCTGCTGCTCCTCCTGCTCCTCCTGCTCCTCCTCCTCCTCCTCCTCCTCCTGCTCCTCCTGCTCCTCCT
>RJWH01004121.1:0-120818 GCA_004363575.1 Solenodon paradoxus | reverse complement strand
CTAGGATCTTGTTTCCCAAAGCAAATTCATATGTGGATCCTCAGGTGCAGGTTTTGTTTTTGTTTTTACTTCAGCTGCTTAAGTATAACTCATTTTAAACAAGAAAACTGTGAATTGAAAATAAAATTTAACTATCCCCCATACACTCACCATACAAAAGTAAGATAAGAATGGGGAAATCACAATAGACTCATCTATCCAAAAAGGAGAGTATCACACATACACAGCAATTGCTACCCCATAGTCATTCTGAAATCCACCTAGAAACATTGTGTCAGGGCCCTCTATTACAGGAAATCTTGAAGTTTTTGTACTTATCAAGTAAAAATATATTCTATTGTTATAAATTAAAAATATTAAGTAAAGTTTTACTTAATAAGCTTCCTCCACTTTGGGTAATGAGTCAAAGTATTATAGGACAATACTCCTATGCTATTTTTTAAAGGAAAGGTGCAGACAGGAATGAAAGTGAGCAGTCAAGAAGGCAGAGAGAGGAGGAAGAAGCATTCTTGTTTATTTAGTTGTTCATCTTGATTCTTTCCCCTGGTCCTGGGACTCAAACCTGGGTCCTAGGGATGTATGTGGACTGCACTTTTGGTCAGAGGCAGCAGACCTAACCACTACTCCACCAAGATGCACCACCCTTTTGTTTTTTAAAAGACTCTTTAGCTAGCTGAAAGAGGATTTTGAGGCACTGCATTAAATTGTTACGCCTCACTTTTGATTTTACTTGTTCCTGAGACTACAGTTTACTGGTAGTATGCCAAATTTTAATATTTTTCTGAGTCCATTTCAAACTCTGAGAGTCTTTCACCAGTCCTCTTCTATATGCAGTTTATTCACCAGTTGAGGATACTGTCTTGAATGCGTAAATTCCTCTAAATTTTTATTTAAAATCTTTAACAGTTTCTTTTTTAGCTTTTCTTTCTCTTTCGATACATTATACAGGGTTAAAGAAGCCAACTGGCATCTTCGACATTCTTTCTGGAAATTTAGCCAAGTAACACAGGATCATTTGGCTCCATTATATCTTCCAAGTTACTGCAGGCAAAAACTTTTCAAATATTATGCCAATGCATAACTGATGCCCCCCTTTTCCAGCTTCTGATAATGATTTCCAAAGTGTTATTCCTCTTCCTTGTCTCAAAGACAATTTAACAAGTTTGATTTTTTTTTTTTTTGGTAACACACTGGACCCAGTACAAATGTCATTTATTTTGTTATTTATTGATAGGTAAACAACCATTCCAAAACTTAGTGGGCTAAAACAACTATTTATTATTTATTATGATTTTGTAGGTCAAAGGGTGGTTCTTATATTTCACATTGCGTCAGCTGGGATCATTCACAGATTGCACAGGTTGGTTTGGAAAGTACAAGATGGCCTCTCTTGCATTTCTGGGGTCTCAATGCTGACTGTCAAATGAAGGATTCAATTTTACCCAATGTTTTTCTTTTCTAGATAGTTCAGTCTCTTCATCTTCTCAGATCTGTCCACATGTCCTCTCTATCCTGCAGGATAGCATATACTTTTTTTTTAAATAGCAAAACAGCTGAATTTCTAGAGACCAACGGTGAAAACTGCCTCTAAAGGGCTAGGCCTGAAACTGGAAATATTACTAGTCTACTTTCAAGGGAAGAGGAAATGATTCTACCTCTTACTGGAGGAGTGAGAGCAGAATGTGTGTATAAGTTGGGAAGGAACTGATCTCTACCATATTTGGAGACTATCTACACACATTCTTTACCATGTAACCAACAAGAAAGTACTTGGGATTTTCAACTTTCCTCTCAAAGTTCCAAAATCTGTGAACATAAAACCTAATATATTGATTCCAGGGAGAAAGGGATCCATTAAAACCTCCATGGAAAGATTTTAAAATGTCAGAAATTATTCTTTGAGATGGATGTTTTAAATGCACAAAACATGGAGGCATAGAAGTTTGACTTTGACTTTGGAATTATGCCAATATCTTGTTTTCAACTTGGGCTTTACTTGCCACATCTGGGAAGCTAAATAGCCTCTTGCCTATGTTGACATTAGTTGAAAAACTATATGACTGCCTAGGTTGTCATTATATATACTCAGTGTAATAACAATAGTATTATAAGTAAAAATTACACAATGAAAGTAAGAGATTATCAGGGTGTATTGTTATTTTCTTATATATGCTTTACAAAGAGATAAGCAGTCTGAATTAACATAGAGTTAAAATCCTCTAGTGTGCTCCATTTGTTGAAATTCTAATTGTCAATTGTAGTATAAATGTGTACATATTTTTATGTAAGTAAAATGCTAAAGTAATGATGATTGTGAAAGGTATTAGTTTTTATGTAAAAAACAATGAACTTTCAAAGAGTTAAATGAGTAAGGGAAAAGATTGACAGTTATTATAAATATTATGGAAGTACATGAGAAAATAACCTTACAAAGGCAATATTTTTCCTTTTAACTAATAAGTATTTATACAATTGAATAGTAGTAACAGAAAAATAGAGATTAGGTTACATATCAATTCTAATTTTTGTAGAACTGTTTGATTTATGAATAATTAAATAAAATAAACTTTTAGAAGTTTATTTATAATGTCTTTTGCTTCTACTTAGGCAGACTATTTCAAGAAGAAAAAGTTCTGCTGAGAATTCTCTCCATCTTAGGAGGATGGTTTGAAAGCTGAATGTTGATTTTGCCATCTCAAACAATCATAAACAAGAAAAAAAACAAGCAAACTAAAAGTCAACTTAATAACTTTTGATTTTTATATAATAAATAATAAAAATAGAGATCATGAATACATTAGAGAGAAATGAGATATTCCAATCTTGTATTGTCCTCACCCTGAAACTTTACACTAATAGATTTTAAAAGATATTTAGAAATTTTTAAACAAAAAGCTTATATAAAGTATTTCTTTAAACTACCAATCAGTTCATGTGTTGAGAACAAACTTTTTGTGTTAACAGCATATGGGTTAGTCACCACATATTTGTGATTTTCCCCTTTTCCTTCTTTTGTTTGATTTCTAGCTTCATGCCATTATAATCCAAAAGGATGATATGATTTCAATGTTCATAAATTTATTGAAACTTTTTTGTGTCCCAACATATAATCTAGTCATGAGAACGTTCCATAAGCACTTGAAAAGAATGCATATTCTACGAATTTTGGGTGGAATGCTCTGTAAGTATCTATTAAGTCTATTTCATGTAATTTGTCATTTAAGATCACTGTTTCCTTGCTCATTTTCTTCCTGGATGATCTGTCCATTGTTGTTAATGGGGTATCAACGTCCCCTACTGGCATTTTGTTGCTACCAATAACTCCCTTTACAATTGTTAATATTTGATTATATATTTAGGTATTCCTTTGTTGGATTCATATATATTAATAATAATATGTCTTCATTTGTTTTAATTCACTTATCAGCTGAGAATCTGATAATTACCTACTGAGAGTATCTTTTTGAGTGATCTTTTTCTCTATGACTTTAATATTTTTTCTTTATCTTGAGCTCTTAATAGATTCAATACTATGCATCTTGTATCTTTTCATTTAGATAACCAGGTGTTCTGTTAGCTCCATGGACTTGTATATTCAGTTCTTTCTTCTGGTCTGAAAATTTCTCAGCTATTATTTCTTTGAATAAGTTCTATGTTCCATTCTCTCATTCTGAACCTGGGATACCCATAATATTTACATTTCCTTTCCTAATGGATCAAAAAAGCTTTGGCAGCATTTCTTAATTTTTTAATATCTTATTTCTTCTACAGGATTGTTTTTAGGTTTCTCTCTTTAAGTTCACTCTAAGCTCTTGTTCTTCCACTAGGTCTATCTATTCTAGTTTCATAATTTTCTATAGAACACTTGATATCATTTATCCAGTTCTTCATCTCTTGAATCTCTGTTAGTTTCTTATTTAAAACTTCAGTTTCTACCTTTTTCACATAAATTTTATTCCTGAGTTTATGAACTGCTGTTATATCTTTTTATTTGCCTGTCTGAGTTGTTTTTATCTCTCTTTGATTTGATATTCTGAGTTTTCATGCATCTACTTCAGTTCTTTATAACAGTTATTTTGAATTTTTTACTCATTAAAAAGATATCATTATCCATGTCTTTGACTCTTGTTTTTGGAGAATTGTTGTTCTCTTCTTATAATTTCATATTATCTTAAAGTTTCAAGGTGTCTGGAACTATATTTTTCTGTATGCCCATTGGGAATCTGGCCCAGCAACTTAGAACTGAACTGCTTATCTTTTACTTTTATGATAGGTGGTGTTATAGCTTTATTTTAATTAGTTAATGTATTTATTGTTACTGTTATCTGCCGCTGGTACTCAGACAAGTGAATAGCTGCTTCAAAGTCAAAAAGGTTGGGAAAGAGTATGGAGGGGTCTAGCCACTTTTGTGGACATGCAGGGTGAGGCTTGGCTCATATGCATGACACCACCATTAACTCTCCTTTCTGGGGTGCTAGATCTGAGACTCAGTTGTCTATCTAATATTGGTATACTTCATCATAGCAATACAGATCCTGAAGGTTGGGTAAGGGGAGGATAGTTTTGAGTGCATTCTCTGTTGTCCTTCTTACTGGGTTCCTGAACCATGTGGAACAGCCCAGCCCCTCTCCACTTTGGTTTTCACTTGGGCCAAGAATGCATGTCTCCACACTGTCTCTACTCTCGCCTCCCCAGGCCTCTGGATGAACTGGGAGCCATACAGTCTCCATCCCTCCTACACTACAGCTTCTGTGCACCTCTCTCCAACCATATTCCGTCACACTGACTGATGCAATGATATCCTCAGTGTCCCTTCTAATTAAGTCAGGGCTGGCCTCTGAGGTACAGGGTGTGCTTAAGATTCACCACTGTGCTGTGGGATTCTCTCAGTGGTATCTTATTCTAGGATAATTGCTAATTGTTATTCTTAAAGTAAAGCAAGGAATATCCTCTGTCACCATCTTTATGACATACCGATAGAGGAATTTCATCATTCTTCTGTAAGAGATGGATTTTTTTTGTCAAGTAAGAGATTTTGGAATGGTATGTCATATAGCAATGCAAGCTATTTTGAAACTGTTTTGTCATATGTTTTACAAGACATCCAAATATGAAGGATTGACCACTACCACAGGTTATAACAAGCAGCTTGAATTTATCTTAATACATTTTTTTGTAAAAAATAACAACTGATGGTTGCTTGTGAAAAAAGTCATTAAGTTACTGAAACCTGTTGAAGAAATAACACTGTGCTTTGAGAATGAAAATACTTCTTATATGACAGCCAATGAAAAGACACATATCATTTCTCTCTAGTCAAGATGCTAAAAATTGTATCCAGTCAATGAAAGGTTGAAATGCTGATGGAACTTCAGAAAAGATTTTTATTTTGAAAGTGAATTACTTAGTTCTAAAGCAAATTACTTTGCCCTATTCCAGATTTAAAGGTTTAGAGACATTTTCCTCACATTGTTTCAAGTAGCAAATGCATGAAAAATATTAGAAATAAGGAATATAATGGAGACAGATTATATATCTGATTCTGAAAAAATGAGAAATCTTTGGATAGTGCACAGCATTTCAATTTGGATAACTGCTTCAGTGAATTAACATCATCGCCATCACCCAATCATGATAATTCGGATTATAAAGGAAGTCTTTACCTTAGCCATTTACATTAGTGGGGAAGAAAAACATAGTAACTTAGTGGCAATATCACCAGCAGTTCTTACATTGGTAGAACTGGTCAAATGATCTTGTTCCTCTACCACTTCAGTTAAAAATGAGAGACTAGTATTAAGGGAACAAATAAATACTAAGTAGATTATTGTTCTTGTAACACTATTATGAAATATTTAAAATTTAAGCACTAAATTTTAATGATAAAATTGTAAGTTTACAATTACATTTATTAACATCTGTGCCAGATGGTAATAATATGATGGTGATATTCAGCTTTAGATGGCTGTTAAATATAGAAGTTGGCCATTTGATATTTTACAAAATGTGTATCTAGAACACCTCTAGCAAAAATCTAATCATGAAGTTATGCTGGGTTACTGGACAGAAAGCTTAGTTGTCCAAACACAGAGTGATAAGTCAAAGACCCAATCACTGAAAATGAAGATGTATGCCAGAGTGAGATAACAACAATGTTACTACAGATATGTACTACACAATAGTGAACAATTGAACCATGCTGAAATTATCAGTTTTCCCAGATGTTTCAGTGGTCTTGGGGCTCAGAGAGAATAATGAAAGTATGTGGGGCCTATATCAGTTATCTATTGCTACATAACAAACCACCTTAAAATATAATGCTCTAAACCAACGATTATTTGACTGACTTCAACTCAAGATTCTGTGGATCAGCAATTTAGTCGTGGTCAGCTAGGCTGCTCTGCTTCTAAGAGTTGGCTGGCTTTTGACTGGGACAACTTATCTCTTCTGTGTGTGGTCTCTCACTCTTAAGCAGTATTTGTAGCTTGTGCTTTTTCATATGCTATCTAGCACAGTTCCAAGAAAAAGAGGGGAAATATGCAAAATCTCTGGAGTCTTAGACTCAAAATCTGCACATTGTCATTCTAACCACATTCCAGCAGTCAAAATGGGTGGCAAAGTCAACCCAGAGCAAGGGGTGGAGAACTAGATTGTTTTTTCTGATGAGTAGGAGCTGCAAAGTCACATTGTAAAGGGACTAGATAAAGGGAGGGATGAAGAATTTTAGGAGCATTTTAAATCAATCAACCACAAGTTCACTGACTCCAAATGTGGGGACTGGAGGGATTTAGAGATAGGGATGGCCAGGTAGTTTTCTATAAGATATCAGTATTTAGATAGACTGCTTTACAAAACAGCTAAAATGCTTTAATGAAGTCCATTCATTTTTACTGAATTACTACTCAATCATCATTTAGTTAATGCCTCCAATTTTGAAATCATCTTATTCATGCTTTTGGAGCTCCTATCTGGTAATTAGTTTATTTGAACATCACAAATATTCTGCTGAGCATATGTTGTTATGCATATTTTCTCTTTGAGGAAACAAACCTAGGGCAGTGGTTCTAAGGATATATTAGGTTGTTAAAATGGAAATTATTGAGCTATGCCTTAGTCCTGTTGTATTAACTAAGATTTCAAGTTTCAAGAAATATAAATTGACTCTGGATGATTTAAAATATCTAATGCATTGGTAATAGCAGTTTCACAATTTCCAGGAAGATCGAAGAATAAGGCATAGAAAATGAGGACTACCAAGGGAGGCTAAAAAAGTATCTTATCAGGACACTATGGACCACTGCCAAACACTGTACTTGTGAGTCTACTGCTGCTCCTGGGAATTCTAAATACTGGGCACCACCACTGACCCCTTTTTTTTTTTTTTTTTTTTTTTTTTTTACCACAGCTGTCCTGGAGACTAATTACTATGGACACTGAGAGTCAATGTCACGAGATTCAGTTTTCAATTATTTCATTTTGTCACTTGCCCTAGATCAGCATCTCAAACAAAAATATTTGATTGATGGAGTCCTATTTGCAAGGGAGGCTTGAAAAATAAATATCTCCATTTTTCAGCTTCCATTATAAAAGGTGGGCTATATTGATTTCCAAAGTCATGGGGTAAGGAATTCCTCAAACATGGGAAGGTGGCCCAAAATCCAAGAAAAAAATAGCAAAACCCCAAACTAAAACTAAAGCCCACTCTACTATCTGGATAAAAGTCTTGGTTGAAAGATAGCACACACCATGGTGCCTTACTCTTATTCCCTCAGTTTTCAGCTTTAAATGTCATCAAAGTCTGCTTTACCGAAAATCTCATGACTCTACCCAAGGTCTGTTTTTCTGGTTATGGCAGCATTTGAACTGCTCACCAGCAAGCCAGCAAGCCATTTTCTGGAATTTACGGTCCCAGAAGTAGTCCTTTCATTCACAATGGATATGGATTTAGTAGATTAATATCTCAACTGGGAAACCTCTGGGACATATTCTTATGCTAGCTCTTACAGTCCCTCAAGGGAATTAAAGATACAATTTATTACAACAGAGACTTTTGTGAAAGCATATTTCATGTTGGCTTTCTTTCTTTCCCTCTTTCACTTGCCTCCATCAATGTTTCCTGGCATAATGCTCCAAATATATCACTTCATCTTGAAATTTTATCTTAGGGTCAACTGCTTACAGAATTCAAACTAAAATTGGGGATACATTGATATTTAAAAATATTTTAAAGTTACTTATGGGATCTAAAATGTTTTTTCATACCAAAAATTCAAGAATCAGTTTTTCTGACAAATCGATAGTTTTGCCCAAGTCCTCAGTAATGGTTCGGTTCTATGTACAACCTTAAATCCAGGACTCTTCTTTTAGTTTGTGGGCCAGTTCTCTCCCCACTAAGTTACACTCATAGAAAAAAAAGGATAAAGTTTTATTTCTGGATGATTTTATGTGAGGAGAAATTTGCAAAATAAACAACATAATCATGTTAAGATTTCAAAGACTAGATAATGTCACCAGAAACTTAATATTTTTTTAAAAATATAACAAGTATTTCCTTTTTGTTTCCTTTTGTGAATGTTCTGCCTTTGCAAAATTTTGCATATAATTCACCTCCAATATTTGTGTTTTGATTGACAATTTTATTTCCATTTTACAAATGTTGAAAGAGACAAATGCAAAATGGAATATTCATCAAAGAATGAACCCTTATTTTAAAAAACAGGCTTTCATTGCAATGTTCAGAAAGAAAGATGTACTTATTATTGCTGTAACCTAATGTTAGCAGCTTGTCTTTTTAAGTCATATTGTACAACAATATTTGTGAAGGGGGAAACAAAGGCAGAATGAAATACACAGTGGTGGCTCACAGCGATTTACAGAGTAATATAATAAGAGCAAAAACCTCTTCATTAAATAAAACTGAAATGGAGCCAGAGATAATTAAAACACAAATGTGAGAAGACATAACTAATTTAGAATGTATTCTGAGAGTATCAAAAGAACATATTTAGGGTTATTCTTTTTGCACATCAGTTCAATATAAAAAGTGTATTAAAATCTTCAGTAGGAATGAATGACTCAGTTGTTTGGTTTAGTTGTTTTTATTCATGCTTTTCATCAGATATTTTAAACGATTTTCTATGGATTTTCACCTATTTGAACCACATCCACAGTTATTTGCACCAAAGGTCTCAAATGTTCCAATATGGCACTGGAGTATACATTTCCCATCATTGGTGGGTTTGTAACCAGTGCCAGGATTTACAAGTCATTCGATCTTGAATTAGAATCATACATATTCTCAAAACTTTGGTATCTGCTTTTTCAATGACCATTTATATAATAGTTTACATTTTGTAAAACTATTGTGTGAACCAAATGAGATAATATCTGTGCAAGTGCTTTATAAAGTACACATATCAGCATGTATAGCTTGTATAACAGATTATCATTCTTCCCTGGTTGAAGTATTAAGAGCTCATTTACAACATGGCATATTGATCTGACAGGCCTGGGCAAAAATCTTGACTCTTCTAAGTATTAGCTGTGTGGAATTTAATATTTCTTAGCCTCAGTTTCCTCATCTAGAAAATGGAGAAAGCAATACTATTATCTGATGATAGGAAATGCTCAAATCAAAGACGGTATCAATGATCTGCAATAACAATGATTTTTTTGACAGTTTTTCTACTCTCAGTCTTTATTGCTTCTTGGATCGTTTTTCATAAGTAGTCATACTCAAAACCATGTCACAATATTTAAAGCCCAAAGCACTCACCCAAAGATCTATATATTATTATCTTAATATGTTAGCTCTGGACATCACTTTGTACTTCTGCATGGGTATAAATAATAATAGTATCCCTATCTCAAAGTTCTCTATTAATACATAATTATCAAAGATATCAGTCAACTACACCCATATAGTGCTGCATAACAAACCACCCCCAAACTCAGAGATCACTGAACTCACATTCACTGAGGATGACTTTACTTTAGTTATTTATCATCCTCTTTGGATCAGTGGGCTAGTCTGGGGCATGTACTTCTTACTATAATGTTATAGGTGTGTGAAATGAAATACGTGTGATCACTTAAGACCTAAGATTAGAGCTGTCCTACATCATGCCTGCCCCATTACATAAGCCAAAGCAAATCACATGACTGAGTCCAAAGTCAAGTGAGAAAGATAAATATAACCTGTTCATTTAATGGAAAGTATAACATCAGAATATGGCACAGAGATTAGAAACAGGGAAATGTCAAGAATCAGAGAAATAAGGGAAATCAAAAATAGTCATCAAAGAGTAAATTGAAATCCTTAACAGTCTAAGTCTCATTCATCAAAGAATCAGTGTTTCTAAACCAAACTGTAACACAGTGATTCATTGGTCATTCAAAAAATATTGTACTAGAGCTGAGAATATGCAGCCTAGAATAAAGATCCCTTCATCCCTACAAATAAGTTTAATGAAGAATTGTAGGAGATTGCAATCATAGCCTGTATAGATTTATTAAGAACACACAAACAAAAGAAGTGTTGGGCACTTGTAGTAGGTACCAAATAAGTGTCGAATGAAGAAAGGAAACAATGCCTATTCATGCTGCTAGGTTTTGAGAAAATAATTGTGCAGAAATCAGGAAAGCAGAAATACCCAGACAATGGGGATAAGAGTGGCAAATAACTATCAGCTGTATGCCTTTTCAGAAGGGACCTGAAAATCCTTCCTATATACTGAAAAGCCCACATATGAGGTCTACCACTGAGTTTTCCTACTAAAATAGAAGCTAAAAATGCCAGACACTTTCCCAGACTCCACCGCTGCTGGGGTATGACCCCATACTTTTCAGTCATAGAGATCCTCTCCAGACTCTGAATCTAATGAACAAAGAAACAAAGCCCAGGGGAAATTCATTCATGTGCAGACAATGCTACACCTAGTTTTTAGGGAGTAGCTGTGGTAATAGCTCTAAGCAGTGTTGTGGTATCCAACATTGGTAGTGTTAGCCAGGGAATTCACTGTGCTTGTATCTATTGACAGCGATAACTGTATCTTTACAGGGACAGGATCTGAAATTTTACATTGGGCATTAAGTTTGACTCCATCTTGATTCTCTGAGTGAAGGGAAATCCCAGTACTTTTAAATAAATTCCTTTTCTTGCTCAACTGACCAAAGATTGTTTTTATTCTTACAGCTAAGACTGATCTATCAGAGTACTAGGCCAGAAACTGAAGGAAAAGTCAAAGTCATTGATCAGACAATCTGAGATCATAGTAAATGAAAGAAAAATGAGATAGTAAAACCTCTGACAAGTAATGAGTGAACTGCAAGAACTCTAATTACACAATAACAGAAGGTCTTGCAAGTCCTTCGCCTTTTTTATATCCAATAACTTATATCAGTGTTTGGCAGTTTTGGTTGTACTTAGATTTACTAGATAATTTTTAAAATCTCAATGCCCAGGTCACATGCCAGATCACTTATATTAGAATTTCAGGTAACAGCATTTTTATATACACTCCAGGTGACTAAATGTGCAGTCAATGTCCAGCCAAGGCTGAAATAGGCTTAGAGGAAGTTAGAACCATAGACAGATAGCAAAACAAATGTACCTGGCTGGAGTGAGGAATAAAGGGTTGGTATCAGTACTGACAATGAAACAGAACACACTAATTCAGTGCACTGAATCATATGTAGTATCTAAAACAAATTGCTAACCTCGCCATGTCCCATCATTTTTAATTCTACAGTGTTTATCCAAACCACTATTCTCTCCAAACCCATCTCCTACCTTAGCTCAGGTTCTTATCCCTGAGCACAATAGCCATTGTGCTAGTCCTTCTTTGATAAACATTAAATGATATTAAAATAAAATAAAGGGAAAATTTCAATGACTGTTTTAGAAAAAAGAAATAAGGTTTTCAAAGAAGGATAACGTATAGGAAGAACCACTCAATGCCGCAGTTGTATATAATGAACTCACTGAAATTTACGAAGGGGCATGCTTCAATTTTTTGCCATTGATTGTAGGGGAAATGCATTTCTTAGTTGTCAGATCTTTTAAACTTACTTAATCACACTAATAAGCAAATTTGGGTGTTTAGACCTAGACACCATAACCTAATGTAAGTGGATTGCAAAAGGACACAATTCTTCACTCTTGGTGTTTTCAAAGTGAGATTTTGCAGCTCTTCCTATCAAGACATGGAGTTTGTTTCCCCTCTTTCTAAATCTGAGCTAGCCTTAAACAGAAACGACATTGTATTGGCTCTGAGACCAGGCCCAACTGGTTTGATTTCTACTCTCCCTTTTGGATTTCTACTTGCAACACAAGGACAAACCTGATCTACCTGATGGAGAAGAGACTACATGGACCAGAGACAAGACATTCCAGCTCAGGCCATCCGAGACCAGCTTTCCTGCTGGTGGAAGTGATTGCAGAAACATAAGTAAGCCCAACTGAAATTGAAAGCATTGCTCAGTTGAATCCAGTCCAAATTGCCAATTGTGAGTTAAGTAAATGGTGGCTTTTGAAGTTATTTATTTATTTTTTGGTGGTGATTTGCTGCATAGCAATAGCTTAGTGATTCTCCAAAGTGACCATAATTACAAGCTTTGTACCTCAGTGAAAATAGAGAGCTGGTTCAATTTCATAACTCAAATATAATAAAGCAAAAATGCCATTATTCCTATTGGCATGTTTTGTTATTTTATTTGTGGTAGTATTCTATTCTTTTGTGACTTTCTAGAACACTTTTATATTACTTTCATTACAGTGCTTTTTCTACCCTCTCAGAATGCAATTTGACTTCCTAAATTGGAAAATCATATTCAAGAGATAAGGATTAAAATAACCTTTTTCTAATGTAAACCACATGATTATGAGGGCAGTATAAAAATGTGAAACGTATTATTATTTATATAACCACATAAAGTATCAAGACCTAGCTCATAGAGAAATGCATCTTTTCTTATCATCTGAGGGAGAATTAAAGATAGAAAACAGAAAGTTCTTCCAGGGTTTCTAGTAGTACCTTTTGGAGAATAAAGTTATCACCTTCTTAGAGATATATAAAGAACAACATAATAGTCACTTATAATCTTATTTCCCAGAGATTATTAACAGTTTAGTACATTTATTTCTATGCTGTAGATATAATTTTGCATAGTTTTAAATCTCTTTTATTCATATATTTTTCAATATAATTACATTTTAGGTAGTTTTCCATTGATTTTTTCTATAAAATAATTGTAATAATGATGTAATATTACATTCTGTGCATAATTATTATTGAATTTAGTTTGTAATCCAATAAAAGGGTAATTTTTAGGGTCCCTTCCTTTGCAAATTAATATGAGTACTATTTTGATGAAAATATTGTGCATAAATCTCTATATACATTTCTGTGTTTATGGTTATTTCATTAGTATATCAGACTATAAATAGAATTATCAGGAAAAGAAGAATCAATATGTTTAGGATTCTTGAACATATCAAATTGTCCTCCTAAAAATGATGGCATCAGTCCCTATCCCTGACTCTGGTGAATAAGAGATTCTTTCAATGCACTTATACCTTTCTAAATCTACCCTACTTTAAAATTTGGGCTATTTTGAAAGACATTTAAAAATAATATTGATTTATTTTTCTTTTCAATTGCCAGTACAAATGACTAGTGTTTCAGGTATTTGTTACCAATTTTCATTTTCATATTAGAAGATTTTTATGATCAAATCATTTCTTTCATTTATCAAAGCATTTTAATTCCCATGACTTCTTTGTAGATCAAGAATTTTCTTCTTTGACTCTCACATTTCTTGCATATATTTCAACTTATTGGATTTCTAATTTTGATAATGAAGCCTCACACTGCTATGTAGACTTATCCATTGTAATTTTTACTTGATTTTTGTTCCTTTACAGTTTATAATACTTTTCTTTATCCTGAGTACAATTATTCAGTCTTTTTTAAAAAAAATATTGGTTTCTTTACAAGCTCTATGTATTTCAGGATATTAAAAATGTACTTCAGTATGTGTATATTTCATACCACATCCACTCCCAGAGTTCTAGTGCCCTTTACCACCACTTTGTCCCCGCCATACTTCCCTCCCCTTTCCCATGCCCCTGGTAGCCAAAGTTCTGTGTACTCTAAATTGTATTGGGGTTTGCTCATTTGTTTTCTTTCTTTCTTTTCACAAAAACCATTTGTACTTATCTTTTTCTTTTTGGCTTTTTTTCACTTAATTTGATCCCCTGAACTGTGATGCTACGAGCATAGGAGAACAAATATATTTTTCTTATTAGAGTTTTTGTGTTGTCTGGGTATATGCCTAGAAATGGAATTGTTAGATCAAATGGTAGCTCATTTTATGTTTTTGAGGAATCTCCATACTGTTTTTCAGAGAGTACTAATTTAAATTCCAATCGACAGTGTAGGAGGGTTCCTTTTTCTCTACACCCCTTCCAATACTGGATATTTCTAGTCATTTTGATATTGGCCATCTCATTGGTGTGGGGTAATAGCTCACTGTGGTTTTTAATTTGCATTTCTCTGATGATGAGTGATGTAGAATATTTTTTTTCAGGTGTCTGTAGGCCATCTGTGTGTCTTCTCTAGATTGGTGTATATTTAGCTCTTCTGCCAAGTTTTTGAGTCGGTCATTTATATTTTTTGTTGAAATGTATGAACTCTTTATTTATTTTGAAGTTTAAGCTTTTGTCAGATATATGTGCAAATATAATTCTCCTATTCTGTGGACTGCCATTTTATTTTAGTGGTTTCTTTAGCCATTTTTTTGCTTTCATACATTTTAATTTTTTTGCCTTCTCAATATTCAATCAGTGGGTAATCATAACATCTTGTGACTAATGTGCTTAGGAAGAATAAGTTACCCCAGGTGAATTATGGTAGAGAAATCTCTTTTCTCTTTTTTTAGGGAATATACACTCATAAATTGTGATGAAGTTAAAGGATATTTAGTTTAACTTTGACAAGTGAATATTTTCCTGTTGTATTCTTGGGATATTTTTCTCTAATCCAGAGATACAGCACTGTATCCAAGAGAGATGACCTGGATTCATTTTTTGTCTGACAAAAGCCAGTTGAGAGGAGTGAGAACTGTTTATACATCAGTGATCAGTACTACCATTGTGATGAGAAATTAGGAACAAACATACATTCAGGAGAATGGATAGACAATATAGCACGTTGGCAGTGGCCTCAATGTGTTTTGTTTTAATAAAATAATCTGAATCATGAGAAATTTCCTATTAATTGCATCCTGATGACTTTGTAATATAACAAAGAACATGTTTTCTTCAAATATCTGTTAGACTGATACTTTTTACAACATGCTTTGGATATCACTGAAATAAAGTTTGAGTTAAAGTAACAAAACTTAACAGGATTGGAAGATTTATAGAAATTATTATGTATTTTCCACCTACTTCGAAAACTAGAGCAGTTTACAAAAAACTTAGATACTACGGATCCAACAAATCTACAATTATTATAGGCAAAGTACTAAGTAATGGAAAAAAAGTACGGTATGGATATGAGAAGGAAAAGATTGGAATAATTATAGCAGAAATGGTGTGGGGGAACCATGGACAGTGGTGAAAATCTTTCAGTAATCTGGTGGTTGGCATGGTGTATTGTTATATATTTAATGGTGAATATGAAGATATGGGCTTATATTATTTATATATTAATATATAATATACTATGTATATTAACTTAATAAAAAAATTTAAAAAACAGTAATTTTACAACAATCACAGATACCTCTTTATATGTTCATGTTTATATTGGTTTATTGGTTCTATATTTTCAATGACAGTATAATATTAATGACAGGTTTGTGAAGACATTTCTTTAGGAATTAGTTGAGAAAATAACACTGATCAAAGGGAAGATTTGGAATTATGATCTATAGCATAGAAAAACCTACAGGTGTTAGGGCTACTTAGTAAAATTAGAATTTGAGAAATCAATCAATTCAATAGCACACTTACATGTTACCTGAACATCATAGAAAAGAAAATATGATCAATTTGAGAGGTGGGAGGGAATGAAGAACTGGATTATCCACTGTGTTGGTTTGGATTATCCACTGTGTTGTTTCATGTGGTTCAAATGCAGTCTTAATTACCACCTATTCTACTCCTCATATCATAAAGTAGTGTATTCTTTCTTCCTATGCAAGGATAAAGAGTTGAATTGAAGCTAGGTGAAGAGAAGTGATTTATGAAAATGATAATCTTTTGATAGAGTTAGAATATTTAGTTTGGAACCATCTCCTCTAATTTCCCTGGATACCTGTCTGAGCCCACTTATCTCCATTTCTCCCTTGTTTTACAAAAAATTAGGTACTGTTATTAAATATATAGAAATGAGAGAAAAGAAATATTCATAGTTTACATGACTTAAATACAATCCTACATCCAAATTGGCTTATATATGTATTATGAATGTGTTCCTAACTTTTTATTATGGAAAATTTTCAATACAGAATGTAGAGTGGGGTATAATAAATCCATTAACTGTCCTGCTGATGCACCAATTATTGACATCTTTGTCAACTTATTTAATTTCTCCCATTTCCTACATTTCTGAAATGTTATTTGAAATTTTCAAATATAGAGAAAAGTTGAAAACTTATAAAATGAACGCTCATATCTACCACCTAAATTATATAATTAATCTTTTCATATACATGTTTGGAGCTATCTATCTATCATTGTATCTATCTACCAATTCCTCTTATATATATATATATATATATATATATATATATATATATATATATGCTTCAGACATTAGTATATTTCTCCCGGATACTTCAGCCTGTATATTAGCAATAGAGCTCAGCATTTGTTTATAGTTCCTTATTTTGATACAAATTTCACCTATGGTGAAATTCATGAATCTTACACATACCATTTTGATGTACTTTGATGTATGCACACATTTGTGTGAAACTAACTGCTATTAAGACTATGATATGAGCATAACCCTAGAAAACGCCCTCATGTCCCTTCACAGTCAATTCATACTTCTACCCTCATTCCAAAAGTCAATCTGATGGTTTTCACCTTAGATTTGTTTTACTTTTTTTAGAACTTCACATAAATGGGACTACATAGTATTTGTTCTTTTGTGTAGGAACTCTTTAACTCAGCATTGCAGAGCAGGGAATCAAAGTGTATTAACAGCATTTTTTACAAAGAAATCTTGCGAAGAAAAATTTTTTACAAAGAACCTCCCTTTTAGTTTGAATACTTCGGCAAAAAAAATCAAAGTAGTTGTTTTACACTTTTTCAATTTGAAATTTTTTCACTCTCAAATTTCTAGAGGTAAGCTTCTGACCTTAACTACCAGTAGTTTAATTGTGGGACTGCAAATGAACAAGGTTTGCCTATGTTCCACTTCACTACAGATGTCAAGTTAATTAGTAAAAAGCCCAGAAGGAGCAGTTTGGGGATTTGATCTTTATCATCCACTGGAGGGCAAAACATCAGCTACAGAGGGAGTGTTTTCAGTATGTCTTTACCATGCTATTCCTCCATTTAAAATCTGACATCCACAATAAAATGTCCACTCCTGAGGGATCAGATGTGGTATTAAACACATTTACTTTATCTTTTGTGAGAAGCAGAAAAATTTTAATGACATTCATTTTTAAACTATGTTTGCACCTGAAATTTTAAGCAGAATACAAAAAAAAATCAAGAGTTCATTTTTAAATGTCACCAGTATAGTTATATGCAATATTACATAGTACAAGTAATATATACTTTAAGAAAAAAATAAGGAGGATGTTTTTGAAAATGTAATAGTTTAAACTAACTCACCATAAAAGTGCTAAAAAGGTTAATTTGCAGACATTAATAAAAATAAACTTCTCTTCCTTTACATAGAAATGATCACAAGAGGGTATGTAACAACACCAAGCTGCCCAAATTCATTTTGGTATAAAAATAAATGGCTGTTGAAAATTTAAAAATCTCCTCTCTTTGCCCACATTTGTGTCCTCTTTTCCCACAATGTTTTTGTTGTTTGCCTTAACAAATACTTGTTAAAACAATAAGCACAAATACGTAAAAATTTTGTTAATTTAGTGGACAATAACAATTACCTGAGACTATCATTTAGGGGTTAACAGTATATGTTTAGGCTTATAACTTACAATATGCTCAAAAAGTATAAATTATGCAGAATAGATGAGATTCAGTAATGTTCAGAGATTTGATCAAAGTCACAAAGCTTTGGATAATCAGAATTTAAACCTTTGTCATGAGTTTACATCAAATTTTTTTCCTTTTCAATCATAAATCTCCATCAAAGACAGAAGACAGACATATAAGTGAGTATAACATAAGACCAGAGACATTTAATGATGTATGTTTAGTATGATTTCACACATATTCCAGTTACAAGATGGTGAACTGTTAAAATCTTGAGCTCACCTCTTTCACATAAGTGCAACAAAATCATACACATTTAGCAACTATGATCTGTGAAAAGGAATGGGGAGCAACACAAAAAGAAAGAACACATATCTTCATAAAAAGTAGAAGAAGCTGATCTGTCTTGGTACCATACTGCCCTCTTCACAGACCCTGGTGCCCTTATGGAGAGACCGATGACATACTCTCCCACAGGACCTGACCCCTCATTGGCTGTTCCCATACCTGAGAATTGGCTTTAGTTATTGAACCAAAAACCTCAGCATAGGATAGAAAGAGGAATAGAGGGATATCCTCCTTGTGAACTGAGATGCTGCTTCCATGTGAAGTGGGCACTAGAGGCTGACATTGCAGGAAGAACCCAGGGGAGGAAATGCCATACCCTCTATCATTAGTGCACTTGTGTCTAACCGTAGATGCTCAAAGCTGCTTTGCTGCAAGTTGACAGAAACAGATAGCCAGGTCTGCAGCACCAGGGTAGATAACTGAATAGCTCCTAGCAAAGAAAATTCTATTCTCCTGCTCTCTCAGGGAAGATAACTGGAAGGGCTCCATCAAAACAGCGGTTTCTACCAGCTTGAGGCTACTGCTGAACAGCTTTGCTAGCTGCTTGGTACTACCTATAGCTTCCATCTCCAGGTCTGAGGGCTTGTTTACCATCCCCTGCTGAGAATGCCACTCCTCTGGAGGTCTGAGGGATTTTGCACAGAATATTGTGATTTGCTATGGTCAGTTCCCAGAATTCTTTCCTGTGGACCCTGTTGGGACTGCGACCTGCTTGCAGACTGGGCCCACAACTCTAGGGTCTCTTTTTGTGATTTGTTGTTCATGTCTATGACTCTGGGGGAAACCTTTTTATTTCCTACCGTCTGTACGCTGGACTCTTGGGCGTCAACACAGGATAGGCTTTAGAGCTTCAATAATTATGATAAGCACTTAGATCTCACAACTAAAAGTAGCCCAGCATTCCATACTAACGCTCAGGACTATACTGTAGAACTTGATACTTTAACACAAGGCCTTTACATCAGGAAAGCCTAACCCATAGAGTAAACATAGAATTTCAAACAGAACAAAGAAAGAAATATATGCAGAATGATGGACAAAAACAAAACTCTAGGGAAAAACAGAATTAAATAAACTACCTGATGAAGACATTATAGCACCATTTTAATGATACTCATGCAAATCAGGAAAACAATGGAGGAACCAAAAGAGAACATGCAAAATTAGAGAAAATATGAGGCAGTCCCAAGCAGAATTCATGAAGCTAAAGAACAAAATAGTTGAGTTAAAGGGCATAATAGAGAAACAAAATATTAAGCTGAAATAAGTCTCCAACAAAATTGGGGAGCTAGAAAATAAGGGAGTGGAATGTACCCAATAAGACAAGCAAAGACAAAAATGAATTAAAGTAAATGAAGACAGCATAGGACACTGTGGTATAACAACAAGAGCAACAATAATTGCACCACAGGGGTCTCAGAAGGAGAGAAGTGGGCAGAAATGTATTTGAAGAAATAATAGCTGAAAATTTCCCTAACCTGAGGAAGGAAACAGACCTCCAGACCCAGAAAGCTCAAAGTTCCAAACACACATGCACCTAGACACATTATCATTAAAATGGCAAAAATATAAGATAAAGAGAGAATCTTAAAAGTAGCTAGAGAAAAAAATGAGTCACAAACAATGGAGCCCCCCCTAAGAAATCCCCTAAGACTGGGGATCTCTCAGCTAAAACTTTCTAAGCCAGAAAGAAATGGCATGAAATATTCAAAGTGCTAATAGAAAAAAAACTCTCAATCCAGGATATGCTACTCTAGTAGATTGCCACTTAGAATTGAATGAATGATAAAGAGCTTTATAGACAAAAGTTAAAGAAATTCATCACCACAAAACCAACCTTACGAAAATAATAAAGCAGGCTTTATAAAATGAAAAAAAGAAACTCACTTAGAAACAACAAGACATCAAAAATATAAAATATATGGAGTAGGAGAGTACAAATGTACATTGTTAGAATGAGTTCAAGATTAACTTTCTTTAAATTAAAACATATTATAAGCACATAAAAATTTATGTGAATCCCAGAGTAACCTCAAAACATAAACCTATAGAAAAAAAGAAAATGAAGAGGACAAACACCATAGCACCAAAGTATCTAAGAAGAGAATAAGAGAAGAACAAAGGTATGTCTGTAACACACCCAGAAAACAATGAACAAAATGATAATAAACAGTTACATATCAATAATCACCCTAAATGTTAATGGATTGCAATCACCAATCAAAAGGCATAGAGGGGCTGAATGAATAATAAACATAAACTGACTTTCTGCTGCCTATAGGAAACTCACTTAAATTAAAAAACATAGGCTCAAAACAATGGTTATAAGACAATCCTACAATCAAATGATAACCTAAAAAAAGCGGGGGTAGCCATACTTATAGCAGATAAATAGACATCTAAATAGAGATGGTAACAAAAGTCAGGGATGGACATTACATAATTATGAAGTGGTCAATTCATTAAGAAGACATAACTTTTATTAATATATATGTACCAAATGAAGGAGAATCAAAATACGAAAAGCAATTACTAACATAGAGCAATTACTATCGTATTGTATATCAATATAATAATAGTAGGAGATTTCAGCATCACACTTACAATAATGTATAGATCAACCACGCAAAAAATTAACAAGGAAACAACAGCCATAAGTGACAAATCAAAGCATTTGGGTTTAGCAGGCATTAATGAACACATCAACCAACACTACATAATTCATGTTTCTCAAGTACTCATGGAACATTCTCAAGGATATACCATATGTTGGGAAACAAATCATGTCTCAACTAATTTACAAAGACTGAAATCATACCAAGTATGTTCTCTAATGACAATGGCATAAAAATAGAAATCGACCACAAAAAAAGCTGAAAAATTCTAAAATATGTGGAAGCTAAACAGTAAGTTTCTGAATGAAATTAAAGGTGAAGTTTAAAAATACTTGGAGACAAACCAGAATGAAGACACAAGCTACTAGAGCCTATGGGATGCAGAAAAAGCAGTACTAAGACGGAAGTTTATAGAAATCCAGGCCTACCTCACAAAACAAGAAAAATCGAAAATAAACAATCTCAACCTATATTTAAAGCAACTAGAAAAAGAACAATTAAAGCTAAAAGTCAATAGAAAGAAAGAAATATTAAAATCTGAACAGAAATAATATATAAATCAAAAGGACAATTCAGAACATCAGTGAAAACACAAGCTGGTTTTTTGAAAGAATAAGCAAAATTGCTTTGGCTAGCTCACAAATAAAAAAGGAAAGGAAACTCTATTAACTAGAATTATAAAGGAAAGTGAAGAAGTTATAATGGATACCTCAGAAACAGAAAGCATCATAAGAGACTACTAGGAATGGCTATATGCCAATAAATTGGACAACCTAGAAGATATGGACAGATTTTTAGAAATAAAGAGCCTACTAAGATGAATTCAGGAAGAAATGGAAAACCTTCACAGACCTATTACAAGCAAGGAAATTGAAGAAGTAATAAAAAATCTCCCCAAAAATAAAATCCTAGGACCAGATGGCTTTACTAGTGAGATTTACTAAACCTTTAGAGAAGAATTAATACCTATTCTTGACAAAACTTTTTAAAAAATTGAAGAACAGAGAGCTCTTCTGAACACTTTCTATGAGGCCAACAATAAACTGATGCCAAAAGCAGACAAGGATGTCACCAAGAAAGAAAATTAGAGATCAATATCTCCGCTGAGCATACATGTAAAAACCCTTGACAAAATATTAGCACACAAAACCAGCAACATATGAAAGTATCATCTACCGGGGCTAAGTGAGTTTTATCCTGTGAATGTAAGAATGGTTCATCATATACAAATCTACTAATGTAATACACTACATAAATAAAGTCAAGGAAAAATAAATGATTGAATCAATAGATGCAGAAAACCTATTTGACAAGATTCAGCACTCATTTATTATAAGAGCTCTACATAAAATTGGCATAGAAGGAACATAGCTTAACATAATAAAGGCCATGTATAATAAAACCATAGCCAACATAATGGTGGTGAAGAACTGAAATTGATTCCTGTAATATCAGGAACAAGACAAGGCTATCCACTCCCACTACTGCTATTTAACACCATACTGGAGGTCTTAGAGCAACTGGGCAAGAAAAAGAAATAAAAGGAATCCTAATTGGAAAAGAAGTAAGACATTTGCTATTTGCAGATGACATGAGAATATCTGTAGAAAATCCTAAAGACTCCACCAAAAGCTACTAGAATTAATCAATGAGTACAGTAAAGTGGAAGGCTACAAAAATAACATACAAAAATCTGTTGCATTTTATACGCAAAATAGGATAGAAGAGAATGAAATCAAGAAAACTATCTCATTTAAAATAGAAACAAAAATAATTAATTATGCTGGAATATATTTAACAAAGGAGGTGAAAGACCTATATAATGAAAATTACAAGACTTTATGGATGAAGATACAAAGAAATGGAAAATATTCCATCCTCATACTTAGGAAGAATTAATATTGTTAAAATTGCCATCTACATAAAGCAATATACAGATTTAATGTAATACCCATCAAATTCCACTAGACTTTTCAAGGAAATAGAGAAAAAAATTATATTTATATGGAATTACAAAAAGACCCCAAGTAGTCAAAGGAATCCTGAGGGAAAAAAGTAGAGGTATCACACTCTCAGATTTTGAGCTACAAAACAATAGTGATCAAAACTGTATGATACTGAAATACAAACAGGACACAGATCAGTGGAATAGATCCAAATCACCAGAAATAGACTCACACATTTATGATCAGTTAATTTACGACAAAGGAGCCAAAAGTATATGATGGAGAAAGGAAAGTGTTTTCAATAAATGGTGATGGAAAAACTGGACAGTCACATGCAAAAGAATGTATCCAGACCACTGTCTAAAACCATACACAAAAATTAATCTAAAATGGATTAGAGACTTGGATATAAGACTGGAAACAATAAAATACTTAGAAGGAAACAAAGGCAAAACGTTCCATGACATTGGTGTTAGATCTATGGGAACTCAACTCCAGTGGCAAGGGAAATAAAAACAAAAATAAACAAACTGGAATACATCAAACTAAAACCTTCTGCACAACGAAAGAAACCATCAGCAAAACAAAAAGACATCCTACTGACTAGTAGAAGATATTTGTACATCATACATCTTACAAGCACTTGATATCCAAAATTTATAAAAATGCATAAAACTCAACAGAAAATACAAACAACTCAATCAAAAATGAGCAGAAGAATTGAGTAGACAATTCTCCAAAGAAGACAGACAGAGGGTCAACTGGTACATAAGAAGGTGAGCCTCCTAGTTTGTTATTAGGGAAATGAAAATCAAAACAAGAATAAGGCATCACTTCACACCTGTAAGACTATCATCCAAAAGACTGGATAGAACAAATGTTGGCAAGGATGCAGAGAACAGGGAACCTTTTTTTTCCATTGGTAGAAGTGCAAATTGGTGTAACCTCTATGGAAAGCAACATGGAGATTCCTCAAAAAATTGAGAATGGAAATCCCATACAATCCCATCATGCCACTTCTGATTATTTACTCGAAAAGTATTTACTCAAAACACAAATCACAATGATATATACACCCCTATGTTTATTTCAACATTATTTATAATAGTCAAAAAGTGGAAACTGTCTAAGTACTCTCTCTCTCTTTCTCTGTCTCTCTCTCTATATATATGTATGCATGTATGCATGTGTGTATATATAGTAGAATATTACACAGTCCCAAAATGATGAAATTCTGTCATTTACAACAACATGGATGGAAGTAGAGGTGACTATGCTAACATAAACAAGTAGAAGGAGAAAGACAAATGCTGGATGATAACACTCATGTGGAATACAAAGAAATAAAGGAAGGAAACATACAGAGCAAAAACCAACCCTTGGACATTGACAACAGAACTGAGGTTACCATCAGGAAATGGGGTTGGGTGGGAATAAGTGGTAGTGGGGGTTCAATGAACAGTGGTAGAGGACTTTTGGTAGAGGCATGGTGTGTTTTCATATATTTGATGAATGGTGAACCTGCACATATGAGCTTATACTATTTTTCAAATCCAAGTTACCTCAAAAAAACATCATGTAAGCAAAAGCATTTCATACATCATGTCCAGGTGGGAAGATCAGGAAAGACTCTTGGATGATGCTGCATCAGAACTTTCTTATCAATAGTGAAGAGATAGGTTGAATTTCTCTCCTATTCCAAAATACTTCCGGTTTCTGCATTTGGATCTGAATGAAATGTTTAAGTGTTTCAAACTTGTGTGTCCTTTGTAAACACATTTGTCTGTTAGATTTTAGGAACATTATACAATGACTTAAATGACTTTTTGAGTATTAAATAGCTCCTGAAGAATAAGATCTTGATGAATTATCTGTAACCAGAGTAAAATCTAAGACATGAATTTAAAAATTTTATTCAAATACTCATGCTTCAAATCGGCATAAAGGAAGCAAAGTTCACGAGGAATAATATTTTGGGGTTTTCCCATTTCTCAAAGGTTCTGTGAAAGGACAAAATTCTAACAAACAATATTGCCTTAAGGTCATTTTTGGACACATTTAACAATTTTTTCAAGTATTTAAGGCAAAGGATAGCAAAAACAATACTAGAAGTTAGTTCTCAATTGGGGACTGAAGAATTTCTGCATCAAGTCTTCCCTTACATTTGTGGGATACTGGCCTCTAGGAAGTGAGGTCATTGGGCTTTTCCAGCTGGTATCCTGGTTTTGTAGTTTTCTACATGGAAAGGCAAGTAAACAAGTGCATAGCACCACTGACTAGCAATGTGAAGACTAGAATTGTGATAAGAGGAAGTTTGCTTCTATCACCTCTATCTCCTCAAAGCAGTGCTCATGGACCTTTTTTATCTTCTATACCCTGAGTGGGGCCTTTCAGCACCATGAGCAGTTAGTTCCCTTCCTGATAACAGTCTTGATTCAAAGTCCCCTAAAAAAAAGCCTTCCTTTTCATGCACATCACTGCCTCAGGAGGCACTTAGCCTTTTTTCCTCTCCACATCAATTCTGTTAGAAGTAGGTATCTCTTCCACTACCTCTGGAACTCTGTGAAGCTTGTGAGTGCTGGCAGACATTGTCCTCAATACCTTAATCCAGAGTTTGTATACCTACTATATCAAAGACGATCAGATAGGAGTGAGAGAAATAGGGATAATTAAAAACATTTAGGAAAAGTGGTAAGATAAGGAGAAATATCAATATGTAATTGCGAGGGAAGGAAAGTAAACAAAGGTTTATATGACTAGGCAAAGAGGGTTAAGGGTGACATGACACTTTCTGAGAAAATGCTCCTTTCTGTAGGGTTTCTTCAGAGTCATTTGGGATGCTTAGGAAATACCTGTTGGTATACACACTTCAATGGAAAATTTGTAGAATATTTCTTCCACTTATTAGGAAAAAATAATTTTTCGGAGAACCAAACTGATCAACCATCTTAAGTCCCAGGCTAGTTTCTAACAACAGACAAATAGACTAAAGTATATCTTTTCATGAAAACCAAACTCCTGTATTATCCATCATCATTTGTTTTTATAATAGAAATATATAATTAGGTTGGCATTGTTTAGAATATTTTCTATATTTTAATAATCCTTTTTAGGTCTCAATCATCTTGTGGCTAACATTCTATATTCATTTGAAAAACAAAAATGATACTATAAAATGATATTTATAACTGATGGATTTGGTAAATATGAGGATATCAGTATTTGTGGATTGAGTTTTCTGCATTAGTGACACTTTTCTACTTAATGTTTTGTATGACCTCTTGAAATATTGCATTAGAAATGAATTCATTCCTATTTTCCTCAATATTTGCAATGAAATTGATATATTCTTGGGGATAACAGCTTTGGACTTCTTGTTATCTCCCCTTAAATCCATATATCTAATGGTGAAATTATGGCTCTGAAGATGAAAGGACCAGAAAGGATTAAGCACTTATTCTGAACCAGGTACTTTCGCAGACACTTTACTTACTTCTTATAGAAACATCTTCCAATTGGAATTATCCTTCTATACTTGAGAAAACAAAGTTCCACATTTCAAAGTAGTCACAGAACCAGTATCCAAAATCATATGTTTCTAATTCCAAAATATGCCCCTTTTATTATACTCTATGACCTTGTTTTACATGACAAAGTATACTGACTTGTGAAAAGAAGTTACACACTATTTAAAAATATTCCTACTTCTGAATTTAACCAGCAGAAATTGGGAGATCCACCTGATGTGTTCTCTAGCCCTTAAGTCAACTGAGCCCTTTTAAATCAACTTTTATTTGTGCTTCTATTCAAAGTTAAATGGTCATTTAAAGTTCTCAAATGCTAATTATTTCTTCTAAAAATATTTTTATTTTGTGATATTTAATAACCCTGGATAAAACTTCAATAATTGTACCTGTATTAAGCATTTGCATTAAAAAGTGCATTTATACATATTAAAAATTATTGTGATTGAAGATTTTAATTATATTTTTTATTTTTGTGTGTGGTCTCTTTTAGTTCCATAGGGACTCCTTTAAGGACAGCACATTTATATATTACACTAATTTGGTAGGAAAAGGAACATGATTTTTGAGGGATTTCCTTGAAACAAGGTTTCCACAGAAACTATATAGAAGTAAAACTGAAAATAAACTGAAATGCTTGTAATCTTAAACACAGCAACCTTAGATATAAATTGTTTCTACAAAAGATGACTAAAATGGACAGTTTAACAATGATAGTGTTGTACTTGCTAAAAGTCTAGAAATATAAAAATAAGAAACATCAGTACTTAAGTAAAAGAATAAATCTAGACTATTTAGAGAAACTTCTCACTCTATACCATTTTCCTCCTGAAATTGCTTTTATATACATAGCAACTCATAGATCTTTCTTCTTCTCCATGGAAACCTACTTTTGTCTAACAACAATTCTATAAAGCTAATTACTGCCACAAAGATATATGGCATGGAGAAAAGTATGGATCTTAACAATCCTGAGAAAATTAAAACATTGAAAATATTTTTTAGAGGACTATTAGCTTGGGTCAACTTTGTATGGAGATGTTTAAATATATATTAATATGATGCAAGTAGGTTAATACTTTTAGACTGTCTAATGTTTAAATAATTTGAATTAGGGAATTGCCTACTCTTCTGAGTTGGAAGATGTATGTCCTTTGTGGGACAAAGGGTTATTCTGCAGATAAGGAATCATTTCTCAATGTTGCAGGTAGACATATGGTTGCATTGATCTGAAAATGCTTAACAGACTTAGACATCCAGAAATTGGGAAAACAGTTATTCTGGTCAAAGGTCAATTTGCTGTACTGCAATACTTGGCACCAAGAAGTATATTCTAATCAGCTGTTGGTGCCGTAATTGTGCATCAAGTCCAGCAGTGGGTGTGCAGTTGATTATATGCCAGTGGTAGGCTGCTGAAAAGCTATCTTTGCTAGATCAGGTTACAGTTATTATAATGACAACCTCTGTCCAAATTTAGTGTCAGGAAAGTTGAAATCTCTTTTCTGAGGAAGAGTATCTGATGTCTGGGGGTTTTACTTTCTGAATTATTACTTGCTAAATTTAATTTTAGGACAAAAGTCAGTTATCACAGTTTTATCAATTTGATCCAAATGCTTACATAGTGGTCATGATCATACATAAAGTTTCTTGAATTTTGTTATTGTTGGTGAGGGTCTCCCTTTGGAAGGTGATGACGGAAAATGATGTTAGTTTGTCCATATCCTAGATTTTATCATTTTTTGGTGAAATTTGGAGGCTGCCACGTCATCTATTACATTTTACCTCTTATCTACAAAATACTGAAAACCCACATTCATGAAACCCTATATACATTTTCCAAGGTACCATTTTCTCAGTGTAATTTCCATAGGGTAAACCAGAACCTTTACTTAACAACAGTGCTTTTCTTGAACTAATTTTTTATTTGTTTGACTTCAAAATTAAGATCACAAAGTATCTGTACCTTTTCTCCCAACCACTTTCCACATGCAATTTAGGGTATTCTGATAAAAATGCAAACCTGATTATACTCACTTCCCCTAATTCCCAAGCACAGAAGCCCTCCTCCCAAGATAGATGCTGGGGATACAGATGGCCTTTGTGTAATAGTTAATTGGAAAATATTAAGAGGTAATTTCAATCTTTAATTAGGTCTTTGCATAGTTTACTGAGTGGTCATTAAAAGGTATATTGCTTAGTAACTTAGTATCTTATTATTGGTGACTCAAGAATATACAGTTTGAGAGAAGGGGGTCAAGAAAGGTACTAACATCATTTTACATAATTATGTACCATATTAACTCTATCATGAAAGAGGTGACCTTGCAAATTATTGAATCTTTTGGAATTATTGCCTTTTTTCTTATGAAGCTTATTAATACTATCTATCATATTGTGTTTGTCCTCTGAAGCCTTTGGGTGAATATATGTATATGGATACACATAAGTATGTGTTCCAACATTTAACCATTAGGCAATCAGAAAAATAGAGACTTACATACAACTCATGCTAATGAAACTCAAATTAGAAAATAAGAGAACTGTCATTGTACACCTGGATTTTTCTATGTGATGCAGAAAATAAAAGATTATTAGGAATTACCCTGCTGGACACTAGGTCACAATTACAAATGGAGCAACTCAGATTTAGAAAAATTGTTGGGAATAGTGCAATATAGCCTAGATTGAGAATAAGACTCTTGCGCATTAGAAAAATGCCCTGGAAAGTCAACTGCGATTTACAAGATGGATATTAGAGGGTTCTCTTGGAGAGAAAGTGGTGTGAAATTTGGACACTTTTCCCCACATACTTATGCGTCCTTTGGAGGGGTTTGTGGGGGAAAACATATGTGCTATGCTTTTTTAGATTTTGTTCTTCTCTGCTCCACTATAATTCTCAACCATGCAGGGAGTTCTAATGCACACAGTGTTACAGGGTGGAACTATTGTGATAAATGGATAGAACAAAAGAAGAAAATGCATCATGCTCCATTTATACCTCCTTGGGGCCATATGTGAGTGCTGTAGTCCATAAGGAAACTCTTCCTTAAGTCCAAGCTACCTCTGCAATGAATAGAGCAGGAGTGAGGCAGTACAGAATGGCAGACAGTACTTCACAGCACAGAGGAAACTTTTACGTGAACAACTTTAGGAGTCAAATAAGAAATCCCTCCTCTATCCGCAAAATGCAAAGAAAGTGAACCCTAACTAAAAATGCAAACTGCCATTGCATCTATAATCTTGTTACTGTTCTAATAGAATCCTTTGACAGCTTCATATTGCCTTATAAAAATGGACAAAATACTTAAGTTGTCTACAAGACCTTATAAGATGGTGCCCTTGTCTTCCTTTTCCTACACCTCTTCTAGATGCTCTGAGGAATCATTTTCTCTTCTACCTCAGGATTTTCATGCTTTATTCCTTCCCTTTCTAGAAACAAACTCCTTAGCCTTTACATCTCAGACTGAAAGTCATCTCTTCAGAAAGGCCTTTTATGAGTCTCCACATTTGTAAATCCCGTAATTCTAAACTCCACAATTCTGCTTAGCAAAGATCCATTGTAATTAGTCAACACTTCTTTTTTTTTTTTTTTTTTGCTAGATCATAATCTCCTTGAGGCAGATATGTTTGAATGTCTCAAGGGCACCAGAATAAGCCACCCCAATATACCACTTTGAAATAAGGATAATTTTTGAGCAGAGGCAATTAGCTCTTTTTATCCCCTTAGAGTTTAAAAGCAGAACACAAATGTATTTCCATTTATAAAGGTAACTCCCTCTCTGTACCAGAGATAGAATTACTCTGGGGACAACTGTTAGCACCTGAAATGACTGTTGTCTCCATAACAAACCTTATTTATGAAACAACCCTTACATAGACATTTCCTCCCCTCCTCTTTTCATAATTTACCCTCCCCTCACCCCAGAAGTTGCCAACACCCTTCCCTTTTTTTGACTTAAGCTGGCATATAAACCTCAAATTCTAATCACAATTTGAGACACATTTCTTTATGAAATCCCACACCTATATATTAAAGTCCTTTTTTTTTTACTCCTGCTAATCTGTCTTTTGTCAGTTTAATTTGTAGGTCCTCAGCCTGAAACTAAGTAGGTAAGAGAAGTTTCCTTCTCCCTTACATGTTTGCCTTGTTCACTAATCTATACCTCAGTGTCTAGCCAGGTGCCTAAAATCCAGTAGGCACTCAAAATTATTTAGTTATCAGTTAACTTTATCAGAGCAACAAACACTTTTATCATCTGCAATGCACTCCTAAATATTTTATTTGACCTTTGCCAGAGTTGCCATATTGACAGTTTCAGTTTCAGATCTACTAATGTAAAAAACACTGTGATAATTTTGGGGTTGAGGGAGGAGTACTGAATGGAAAGAAGGAGGAAGAAACTTTCTGTGGTGATAAAGACAATCATTATCTTTATCTGAGTGATCAAGACAAGATTTGTACATTTATCTCTATGTTAAGTATGTATCAAAAAGTCTTGCTACCCTTTGAAAAACACTATAACCATTGGATAATTTAACATCTTTCCTTTTATTCCTTGATTTCCTTTTGTGTTTCTGATGGTCTAATTCTATTGTTTTAAATCACACTAACTTTTTATACAGTAAAAGACACAAATTTTAAGTGTACAATTCAATAAGGTTTAACATCTACACTTTTATATATTGTAAAGAAGGCCCAACCCAGATGTTTTTTCATTATCATTCAGCTCAAAATAATTTCTAATTTCACCTGTGAATTATGTTTAATCCATCAACTAGAAATTGACCCCTCAAATATTTAAATTTAAACATCATTTTATTATTATTCATGTTTAATTCCATTGTGATCAGAGAACGAATAGAACTCTATGACTTCAATCTTTTATAATATATTGAAAATTATTTTATGCCTCAGACAATGTTTTATTGTGGTCCTTGGTCTACTTTTAAATTTATTTGTTTTTTATTTTTGAGTTACAAGTCTACATTACACATATTATTGATACTAGATTCTTGGGAGACAAACATATGCAAAACAGATCTCCCACTCTTTTTACTTTCTTGATAGTTTCCTTTGAAGCTAGAAAGTTTTTTTGATAAGGTCTAATTTATCTATTATATCTTGATTGTGTTTTTTCATATCTAAGAATCTGTTGCCTAATCTGAGATAATGCATAGCTAACCCTTGACATTGCTGGCTCTTACATTAGGCCTTTGATCCATTTTGAGTCAATTTTATTTGACTAAATCAAATGGTTTACATATGGATATCTAGTTTTCCCAGTACTATTTGTTGAAAATAATTCTTTCTCATATTAAATGTTCTTGGCACACTTGCTGAAAACCAGTTGAATATAAATGTGAATGCTAATTTCTGAACTATCATTTCTACTCCACTGACCTATGTCTATCATGCCAGCATCAAATTTTCTTGATTGCCATTGCTTTATAGTAAGTTTTGAGATCTGAAAGTTTGAGTCATCCAATTTTTTCTTCTTTTTCAAGATTATTTTGACTATTCTTGGTCCCTGTGTTTTTTTCCATGACTTTTGGGTCAGCTTAATAATTACTAGAAAGAAGCCTTCTGGGATACTGAAAGAGATTGCATTAAACTTATAGATAAATCGGAGGGGCATTACAATTTAACAACATTGCTTTATGATCCATGAAGCTGGGATGTCCTTCCATTTATTTAAATATTCTTCCATTTGTTTCAACAACATTTTGTAGTTTTCAACTTTTCACAGTTTTTGGTTAAATATATTCCTATTTTATTCTTTTTGATGTTATCATAAATGGTATTTATTTCTTAATTTCATTTTTGGCTTGTACATTGCAAGTGTATAGAAATACATTGGTTTTGTGTATTGCTCTTGTATTTTGAAACTTTGCTGAACTAATTTACTAATTCTAACAGCTTTTAGTGATTCTTTAGGAATTCCTACATACAAGATCATGCCACCTGTGAACATAAATAGTTTCACTTCTTCATTTCCAACCTGGATGAATTTTATTTCATTTTCTTATCTAATTCCCCTACTTAGAATCACTAGAACAATACTGAATAGATGTGACAAGAACAGATACTCTTGTCTTATTTCCAATTGTAGGAGGACAAAATCAAATATTCTACCATTATGCCTTTTGCTAGCTATGAGTTTTTGTAGATGCCCTTTAACAGGTTGAGAAAGTTTCCTTCTGTTACTAGTTTTCTGAGCATCTTTATAATGAAAGGGTGTTGGATCTTATCAAATCTTTTCCTGCATTTATTGATATCATGTGGTTTTTCATTTTTATTCTATTGATATGGTGCAACATAGTTACCATTTTTCAGATGTTAAACTATGCCCGTATTGGTAGGATTATGATGAGGAAATTGATCAATATTTCTCATTACGTCTCCTCTAGTCTTGCAATAATTATTGTCTGTCTCCCTATTACCTGTCCCCCACTAGGCTGTTCCTCAATTAAATTTTATAGTATTTTGCTTAGGAATTTTATGTCTATATTTTTTATCTGTATTCTTATTGATTTTGTGGGGGTGATAATTATGCTCACAATTTCAGAAAGAGGCATGCTAAAATTTCCAACTCTGATTATGACTTTTTCCACTCGTCCCTTTAGTTCTGTATGTTTTTGTATCAAGCATAGTGAAGCTCTGCTATTAAAAGATGCACATTCAGAATTGCTATGCTTTTTCAATATATAGAATATTTTCTCATCATAAAATATCCCTTTATCCCTGGTAATATTTGTAGTCTACTTTGTCTTGAAGGAATCTCCTTTGTCTGCTATCAGTATAGCTGCATCAGTTTTCTTATGGTTCTTATTACTGTTTATTTTTCTTCATTTTAATGAGCAAAAGTCCTAGAATATATTATTAACATACTCTATAAAATTCATTGAGATGTAACCCCTAGTAGGTCTTATTTTATATAGTGTTGGTCATAGTTCATAACACCACAGAATCTTAATTCACCAACATAGGAATATGCTTTCCATTCAGTGCCTCTTTTAGTTTGTGCTGAGCTTTAATATGGTGACTACAGAAATATACCTGATAGTACTTGAATGTTGTTTCCTTTCAATAATGCAATCTTATTATGAAGATTCAAAGGAGTGTTTGCTCCAGTTTGGGGATACACTGAAGATATGTTAGGGGATTTTTGATGGAATTTCTTGAATGATGTAGAAATAGCAAGATAACTAGAATTAAAAACTATGGATGAGAAAACAAAGAGGTTTATTGAGATGGAGTCTACGGATGAAGATGCTGTGAAAACTGCTGAAATGGTAACAAAGGGATTAGAAAGTTAAACTTAGTTGATAAAGCTGCAGGCAAGATTCAAGAGACTTTTTGAATGAAGTTCTGCTTTGAGTAAAATACTATCAAATATGTATAGAGAAATCTTGCAAAAAGAAGCGTCAATAGATGTAGCAAACTTCATTGTTTTCCTATTTGAAGAAACTGCCAGTCACCCGACTTTCAGCAATCACCACCCTAATCCATTAGCAGCCATCAATACCAAGGCAGAAATTTACACCAGAAAAAATAGTATGACTTGCTAAAGGCTTAGGTGATCGTTAGCACTGTTTAGTAATAATGTTTTATTTTAACTAAGAAGTTGCAGTTAGCTTATCTATGAGTCCACAAGTCACAAATCCCAGTCTCTTTTACAGCTAAATGTGTCATGTGACACATTAGCTGTTGCTAATGGGACAGAGCAGAAGTGCTCTTCTGGACTATGCTTTCAAGAGACTGAGCATTGTGCTCCTTTATGCTTCTCATGTTCCAGGATAGTGACAAAGCAGAGTGATCTTGGAAGTTGTATGTTTGAGATGGTAGAAATTCTGTCCAGCTGTGTCTCTGAATGACTTTGTGGAGCAGAGCCTCTACACCTCCAGACTGGATCATCTCCCTGAACAATTTTTTTAGAGAGCTGTTAGCTTCTGTTGTGCTTGGATGAGTATCTTTTAAGATTTACATATCAAAACAGATGAACCTACCTTAATTAGGTATGTTCTTCAAAATTTAGATAACTAATTACTCCCCAGGGCTTAGTCTAAATGTTTATTTATATATTTGTTCATTAAAATTTTTATTCTGTAAATTTTCAAACATAAAAAAGTAGAGGAAATACTATAATGAAACCTTATGTGCTCATTACTAAACTTCAACATTAATGTTATAAGGCCATTCACATTTCCTATGCATATACGCCACTTTCTAAATATTTATTTCCATGTTATTTATAACTTCTTTACCCTCTGTCCCTTCATGAATTATTTTAAAGCAAATATCAGAATCTACAACATCATATCATTTCATTGGAAACAGTCTAAAAAGAAGCTGAAAGAAGTTGTGGTGTTTATATTCAGTGGAATTCTATGCAGCTACTAAAAAGCAGAATTCTGTCTTTTGCAACAACCTGGACCAAACTTGAGATGATTATGCTAAGCAAAATAAGCCAGAAAGAAAAAAAGGACTAAATAGTTTTCCTCATATTTGTACTATAATGAAACAATACAATCTGACAAAACACAATGAAACTCATAGGATGCAATACGGTGATGACCAGAAGGAAGGATGGGGGCAAGGGGGAGAGAATCAGACATTGAAGGAGTAAAAATGGTGTGATGGGCACTATAACTCTGGTGGTGGGCTACTGTGGTGTGCACAGACTGAGGTTTATTCTGAAAACCATATAGTAAACAAAGGAAACAAATACATACATGCATACATACGCACACACAGACATACATGAAATGGAAACAAAAGTCATGTAAGAAACTTCCTCCACCTTTCCTGAAATTCAGTGCCTTACATGACACTGGCTGTGAAAAATGTCATTTCCCAATGTTTGGCAACACATGATGAGGACAGTGAGAACCGTAAGATAAGCTCACCTGCCTGTGTGATAGGCGCAACCTACCACATTCTGGAGAGAATGTACCAAAACCTATTTTCATTCTATTCAAGCTGGGAGCTTTAGCCTATAAAGCATGTGGCACACTCAACACATGGAGTTAACACTGGGTCAAAACTGAAGCCACGTAGCTTGGAGTCTAAACTTCTAAACCTTGCTCAACAACTTATTAGTTGTCTGTCATTCAACCATTTACTTACTCAGATTCTCACGTTTTCTCATTTATAAAATGGAAATAATGCCTATTCCATCAGTAAATTGATATAGTAATAAAATCAGCTAAGGTTATTTTAAATTATAAAAATATGAAAAATAAATCAATATGGATAAGGTATAGGTGGTTTGTAGTGAGATTCAGCAGCACAAAATGTGGGGCTATGGAAGTACACACCTTGTATCTAGTTATTTTGAATAAACAACTGTTATCATGATTTGGGGACATCAATTCCCGAGAAAGTGATTCCAAAAGGTCCTAGGGAAGAAAAGTTTCAATATGCATGTACATTTTAAATAATAAAGAGCAAAGTTTTGAGTGTTATATCACAAACTTGAGAGTAGTTTCATTTTGCTTAAGTTAAGATTTCCCAAAGTCAGATTTGTGGTAGCATGGCTAATGATTTGGCATTGTGATATGGTTGGCTTGTAATTTATAGACTTAGTGATGGGCAGCCAGAAGCAAAGAACTCTGATTGTAATGATAGCTTAATACCTTAAAAACCTCTCAGGAAGTTAAATGGGAATACATTGTCTAATTATAAGGCTCCAATTGGTACTAAACACCCCATTTGCAAATCTAATCTATAAGTCTCATGATAAGCAAGAATGTTTTTGAAATATGTCCACAGTTGTATGGATGCAGGAGGAATGGTTAGGAGCATGGGCACTGGAGTTAAACAGAAATGGTTTCCAGTCTAATTGTGTGCCTTTTAATGTGTTATTTAATGTAATACTCAGTTTTCCTATCTGTAAAATAGAGACAATAATGGTATCTGACAGATTTTTGGTGAGGATTAAAAGAAATACTCATTTAAAGCACTTAGCACAGCCCCTGAAACATAATAAAAATTTAATAATTTATAGTCATTATTTTAATATCATCATTATTGTTACAACTACTACTATGTTTCAATGTCTTAATCATCAATGCCATCACTAAAGGAACTTTTAATAGATGTACCAGGAAAAGGAAAATGAACACAGAATAAATGTATGAGACGAAATAATGGTGAGCATATAAAATGGTCAACATGCAGGTAAAATTAAATACATATTGATATCAATAGTATATAATTTGCAGAGTTAAAATCCAAAATAGATTATATAGTTATATGGTCAATAAAAGTATGGGAGTTATGAGTAGGTTAGTAAAGAGAGTTTAAGTTTTAAAGTCCTTGTATTATTTGGGAAGAAGATAACATTATTAATTTACTTTATACTTGGTAAATAAATACATTAATAATTCTAGTACAACCACAAAACATATTAGAGTTTAAAATAGAGTATATCTTCCAGTCTACCAGAAGTGAAAAATTAGAATCTGTGGGAATAAAAACAAAAATGCAAATCAGTCATTTAGAGGTAAGAAAGGAGAACTCAAAGGTATTATGCCTGTGTACTAACTCAGTCAGATGTATCAGGTAATCAGTGAAGTCTACATTTTATGATAGAGTAGAAAATACTTAATAAAGTAGCTTGATTCTGAAGTTAAAAAATTAAATGTCTCATATAATTCAAACATATGGCTCATTTGAAAATTAGAACACAGATAATGATGTCCTGTTCCATAGCTCTCCTTCACCTATTCCTCCCAATTGGATACAGTTTGGTACAGCTTTGAGGAATCAGGATAAACTGAGCTGGATCCAACTGGATCTGAAACAGCTCTGAAGGTCTGTCTAGACTGGCATAAGAGAATCTCATCCACTTAGATTCTCTGTGTATTAGGGATTACTTCTGAAATCCTGATTGAAACATATTCATAATTTCACCTAAAATAATCTAAATTGTTTATTCAGACCCAGATTTCTAGGTCTTTTCAAGGCAGCATATAGGTAGTGAGATAATATCAGAAGAAACCTCTCAATTATCCCCAGACCTAGAATCATGAGACTCTCTAGATTTGTGCCAATCAGATCCTGAACTGACATGCTTATTCAATCTACAGTGTTCTCTTCCTTGATGGTAAAAGACATAGAATATAATTAACCTCAAGAATTTCCTTCAAACAAGTGTATATTACCTGCCATGAATAAGCCTCGTTCATTTTTCATCCCTGTTCTTGTTTATTGTTTGCCTCCCTCTCCCCAAACCCCCTGCTTAGTCCCTCATTAGAATGTGAGATCCACGAGAATGGCACTTTTTAGATGTCTTATTCCCAGTCTATAGAGTATCTGATAAATAGTCGTGTGCTCAATGAATATTTGCCTAATCAATAGTGAATAATACACGTAGACTTCTACTTGTGAAAGGAGACACCATCGGATACTAGAGTTAAAAATGTCATAGAGAAAATCTTATACAATACTAGTATCTGAATTTGGCAATAAGTTGGCCAACAGTTTCTGGAGGTGTTTAATCATCGTTCTCATGGCTACATGGAGAATGAGGACTCACTCCTGTTTCTCCAGCCTAAGCCTATCTCTTGAATAACAAACCCAAACATAGAGACATTATTGACATTTCTATTTAGACAGTCAACAGACATCTAAACACAACATTCCAATAGGTCTCATTAAGTACTAATTTTGAGGGTAATCATGTAAAGTCTATATCATAACTGAGACATTATATACCAAATCGTTTTTTTTTTTTTATTTTGACTGCCAGGATAGTACCTGCTAAGTCCAAAAAGGTTTGCTTATTTCCATTCCAGTTCATATTTCGTAATGTAATTTGTACTCTTGCTGGTCCAATTGTTTTATTTTTTAATTTATTTAACCATTTTTCTGTGTATTTTCTGTAAGCTATATCAAGCCCTTTGTGGAATTAATCAAACTATGAATAAAAGGAAGAAATTATTATCCCTTCCTGAAAATCTGTTTCCCTTCTTGTATTCTTTATTCTGGTTTTTCAGAGAGTGGGTGATGAATATAGGCCTCCAAGGGTAGTCTGGTTTAGAAACAGAGTGCTGACATTTTCCTTGGTTTTATGAAAGCACCTGGTTCCCAGAGTTCCACACCCGTCTCTCACCTATCTCTTTCACTTTAGGAACTGTTGGGGGCAAATTCTCATTAGATAATTTCACTTACATTGAAATCCAACAGCATAGTGCAAAATATATTATATTGCCCAAAGGCACAGTTTAATTCTTTTCTCCTTTATAAAGTCAATTTCTTTTATTTAAATGTGTAATGAATGAAAATAATCTTATAATATTTTCCTTTTCACAACAATTATTAAAAATACGATGTTTGGAAGAACAAGGCTGGCAAGCCACTTTTGCAATTCAAGAGCAAAAGAACAAAATCTGCCACCAATTTCAAAAACAATAGGCTATTATTATGGAGGTACTTAATATGGAGTACCTTTTTAGAAACACAGGTAGTCAGATCAGGCAATATTAAAATAATATGAAATTCTCTGACATCTAGATAATCACTGTTAACATTATGATATTATCTAATATTTTCCAATAGAAATATATACATGTAAAATTAGTATAGTATTTCTATAATGTGATTTAAATTTATGTTTTATGAATATTTTATTAAGTTAATATTGTTATGAGTCCTAATTTTTGATGGCTGCATCATTTGCTCATGCTTTGTAAGTTTGAACAGCAATGTACTAGAACAATTTCCCATTGTAATACATTCAAACATTTACATTGTTTCTGGTTCTTCACTATTTATAAACAGTTCAGTCACAAATATCTTTATGTATGTGTCTCTTCTAATTTGCCTCATTAGTTCCTTAAGGTTAACTCCTTAAAATAGAAATTCTGGATCAAGAAGCATGAAACTGTTGAAGAACACCTGTTAGGATATAAAGCACACACTGAAGTTATCACAACAATGGTATTCAATATTACTATGATAAAGCTCAGTTTGAACTATAGATTTCCCACTTTTGAGTAATCTAAAGGGTTTAGGACTGCTTCATTTCACTCCAAATAATGGTCTCCCTTTTCATTTTGGTGACACCAGGGAAAGATTCTCAGACCTTCAAGTAGATATGCTTCTTCAGAGTACAGCTGAAATGCTGCGGTAGAACAAAAGCATATAAAGTAACAAAGTGAACATATGAAAAAAGGCAAATATTGGACGAACAGAGAAAGAGAAGATGAGGTCTCCAAGAAGAAATTTCAGGCAGATTTTATATATACATATAGACAATACAAAGGAAATGAATGTTTTATATCTCTAGATATAAAATGTGAATATGTGAGCATATAATAAATAATTTTTTCTGGTGATTGCTCCTGAATTAACTACCAAACATAATAATCACAACAAAAGTATTACGGATTGTAAAAGACACGTGCTATTTGTTCACCAATATTCAAGTCTCTTCCTCTGTTATAAGACTACCAACTATATTTTCCAGGATCGCTTACATTTGAATTATGGTCAATAGAAGGCAAGTAGAAGTAATGTCCTCCACATCTAGACTGACTCCTAAATCTTCTCATGGATTTCCATGTTTTTTTCCTTTGTCTGGTGCTAGAGTTACATGATAGAAGAAGTCCTTGGTCAGTCACACTCTCTTCAGTCGAAGATCTGAAAGGTGTAGTCTCACAGCCACCAGAGAGAATGGGGACATTGTTAGTAATTTCAGTAGGTCAACAGGTGTAAAGGAGAACTGTTCTGGTCAAAGAATGATATAAGGATACATTGTCCATGGCTCATACTTTAGAAACATATTGACTAAGAGCAATAATTTTGTAATCAGCAGTAATAATATGAAACAATTTTCAAACTACCCTAACTAACTATAGCTGGTTCCTTAGGCAACCTAACTAATCTCACTAAACTTTCATTTATTTACTTTTAAAATGTGAATGTAACAAATACAATGGCACTGTCAGCATATTATATGGAAAAACAATATGCATGAAACAGTTGATATAAAAATAATACTATCGGTATTGTTCTAGTTTATCTGGAGAAACAACTTACACTAAAAAAATGTTTTCCATGCCTTCTAGTTCTGAATGACATCACGCAACCAGTTGTGTGAAACATCAGCATTGCAAAATTGAGGACTACACCCTAGCAAACAAATCTCTTAACCAAAAATAACTTTCCAGAAAAGCTGAAATTTGAACAATAAACAGAGAAACCTATCCTCTATGGGGACAGTATTATAAACTCTGGAACAAGACTGGCAGTGAGTGGTTCTCCAAGTTAGGTCAAAATCATTTTCTAGCTTGATACATAAGCCACTAACTGGTTTTATAATCAGAATCTCCCTTCCTTTTTTTTTAGCATAATAGACAGGACTTTTTGAACCTTCAGAGTATAGAGAATAGCTTCAGAGAATAGGCATTTTTAATCCTCTTGTAGCAATACATAAGAAATAAAATTAATGGAGATAACTATTGATTTATACATTAAAGATAAATGTTGTAAACTAGTCAGATATGTATAGGGGGACTTTCATTTTTTGCTAATATACATCAACTTAGAGAGAACACTTAAAAATCTTACTGCTTTTAATTTATGAAATACATTTTTGTAATACTTTTATAGTTAAGTCTACTCTGAAACATATATCCACCATGTTACTCACTCTGATATATTTTTGCAATTTTAATTAGCTAAGAATGCCCTTTTTGAACTTGGGTTAATTCCAGGTATTAATTTAACCCCTGGAGAGAAAATCTGCCAAACATTCTTATTATCTTTTCCTGTGAACAAGCAATTCACTCAAAAACAATCATCTCCAACACTTTCTCTGCCAGCTTTTGGCCTCTTCTCTCCTGGTGATCCAGATGTATTTAATGATAGAGCAGTGTTTTTCTCTAAGCAAGGTTTTATTTTATTATTCTCTTTAAAAACAACTTTATAGATATGCAATTCACACATCACACAATTAACCCCTTAAAGTGCACAATCACCTTTAATAAATTCACAGGGTTGTGCATCCACCACCAGAATCAATTTGATTTTTTCATTTAAAAAATATTGTACTACTTATCTATCACCCCAAGTCCCCCAACCCTCTAAGATATAGGCAGCCACTAATACATTCTATATCTTTATAAATGTACTTATTCTTGACATTTCTTATACACGGAATCATACAGTTGATGGTGTTTTGTGACTGGTTTCTTTCACTTAACATAATGTTTTCAAGGTTTATCCATGTTGAAGCACACACTAGTACTTTATTTCTTTTTAAAGCTGAATAATATTCCATTATATGTGTGCACTACATTTTATTTATGTATAGGTTGGTTGATATTTAAACTGTTTTGTTTTTTGACTGTTAGACATAATGCTGCTATGAACATTTATATACAAGTTTGTGTGTGGATATATGATTTGATTTCTCTTGGGTGCATACCTAGGACTAGAGTTGGTAAGTCACACGGTAACACTATTTAACTGCCAGACTGTTTTCCAAAGTGGCTGAAACATTTTACATTCTGAATAGCAATGCATGAGAGTTCCAATTTCTCCACATGCTTGCTTACACTTGTTAAATGTAACCAATCTATTTTTCCCTTCCCTCAGCCCCAGTGAAGTGATATTTCATTTTTATTTGCGTTTTGTTGATGGCAAATGATATTGAGCATGCTTCCAGGTGTTTATTGCTCTTTGCTTATCTTCTTTGGAGAAATATCTATTTTAATTCCTTGCCCAATTTTATATTGAGTTGTTTGTCTTTTACTATTGAGTTGTAAGAGTTATATATACTTGATATAATTTTTATCAGATAAATGATTTGCTATTTTTTTCTCCTATTTGGTTGGTTGTCTTTTCACTTTATTGATCATGGTCTCTGAAGCACAAATGATTTTAATTTTTATAATGTTTAGTTGACCTATGTTTTCCTTTTTTGCTTGTGATGCTATATCTTTCCTAATCCAAGATCACAAATATTAATAACTGCTCTCATTTAAGAATTTTATGGTTCTGGCTTATAGTTAGATATGTGATCCAGTTTGAGTTTCTTGTCATTATGTGCAATATGGGTAGTATGGGTCAAACTTCATTATTTTTCATCCAGTTGTCTCAGCATCATTTGTTGAAGAGTATTCTTTTCCCTATTGAATCATCTTACCATTCTTGTTGAAAATAAGTTAAATGTAAGCACTATGCTTTATTTATGGAGTCTCAATTCTATCCCATTGGTCTTCAAGTCTATTTTTATGCCAGTACTACGCTTTGCTGGTTACTGTTGTTTTGTAGTAAATTTTGAAATTGAGAAATTTTGAAATTGACTCATCCAAATTTGTTCTTTGTTTTTCAGAATTGTTTTGGCTATTCAAGTCCCTTTTATTTACACATGAATTTTAGGATGAACTTGCCAAATTCTGCCAAGAAATAGGTTGGGGTTTTGATATAAATTGAATTGAATCTCTAAATCATTTGAGGAGTATTGCTATCTTAACAATATTAAGTCTTCCAATTTATGAGCATGGAATGTTTTCCCATCTATTTAGTCTTCTTTCAATACTATTTTGTACTTTTCAGAGTGCAATTTTTGTTAATCACCAATTAGTTTATTGTTAATCTAAATATTTTCTTATAGAAAACCCAGTTTTACAAAGGCCATTTTTTAACTTCAGGTTGAAATTTGGGATGTCAAAATTGTCACAAACATGAAAAAATTCCCAATTCTAGTTTACACATCCAGAGTATTGCTCAGGCATGACCATGTTCTGTCATATCTAAAAGACTTGGCATATTGTCCTAACTGTTAAGAATGTTACTACCAATCACTTGATTTGCAGACAGCCTCTTTTCAGACTCAGGATGAAGGTGAAATTTGTCTTGGTCTCTTCCCCAACTCTTTATTTAGAGCCTCATTCATAGCTCCCTAGGATCTTTTAATGCATGCTAACTTTCATGATATTCTTGGTTAATCAGAGGCTAACAGTGTAAGCTCTTAGGGTTTCCTTTGCTGACGAGAATCCTGAATCCCTCACTCTCAACTGTCCACTTTCCCACCTCCAGTTTTCTATGTGATGACATTTTTCTCAGTACAAATGAAAGCATATTTGAAGGTTAAGGTATTGCCTTTCTCAAAGTGACAAACTAAGGTGGGGGCAGGAAATGTGGCTACAAATGCATTAGCACAGGCCCCAGTGATGCAGGACTTCACTGAGTGATGTTGTCACACATAGAGAGAAGATCAAGGAACAAGGTAAATGGAAAATGGTTACAAATAGGAGTTAAGGCAACAAAAATTAATAGATTAAACTGAGATTTCATGAGCAGGGATCAAAACATAAGACTATAGATTTAACAAAGCATAAAAGTCACCTTGAGATAGCAGCAAGAAAACTGACATTAATTCAGTTCTAAGCTGCTTCCCTTAGCCATCATTAGTTCAACTTCTTCCCCTTGAGGTGGTCCTCCAAATTCTTACAGAGTACATACCTCTTGTATCAGTTGTAGTTCAATCAGAAAGCAGAATCACTAAGAGATCTCTATTTCTATTTCTTTACCTACTAGTATCACTATCTAGAACTATGTCTACATATCTACATCTAGTTATATTAAGGAATTTATTATAGGTAGTTTCTCTCTATGCAATCGGAGAAGTTGATTAAGCAGCCCATATGTGGCGGTTGCTTCTGAGTCTGGTGCTGGTAGTCGAAGGTTCAGGGTTGGTATTGAAGGGAAGTCAAGAAGGGAAGACAAACATGAAGTAGGAGCAACAAAGATAAACTGGAATCTACAAGTCTGAGCTGGAACTTGCAAAGATGAAATGGTACTTTGTAGGCCTCACTGTGACCTTAAGTCTCCAACTTTGGATAGAGGTTCCCTACATATGCTGGTACCCTTCATCTCAGAGATAAATACCCAGCTTTCCCAGCAGCCGAAAAAGCTATAGGAGGCAGGAGGGGACATTCTGTGAGCCCAGCTCACCAAAAGTATGAGGCAGTAGATAAGAGTGATCTTGTATGAGCTGCTACAACACCTCATATGCTGCACTAATCTTTCAAGAACAAGAAGAAAAAGAGTTCTGCTTAATTTGTATCTTCTTAATCTGGTATAAAATATCTCTTTTGGCCCTCACTTACCTAAAACGATGCAGGGAAGGAAATTTATAGTGATGTAGTTCCAGTTTAGCTAAGTTGACACAGTCACCTCTACAATGCTAATCAATGCAGAACATGTTTTCTCATCGAAGAGCTCCTTTCTATTCTTCTAGGAGGACTTAGTGTTCCTTCTTCAGAAAAGAACCCTTACTCTATGGTGTTAATGTTCCCAGTGGATGCATAGGAACTATCTCAAGGTCTTCTGGGGGGTAAGAATTTTCCACTTAATGAGGTACCTTAAAAGACTAAAGAAACATAGCTAGGATGAAATTTATCAGTTCAGTGACAACAAATAGATCTATAACTCAAAAGACTAGCCCTTTATGTTCTCATGGATTATGGTAAAGTCTTATACACATTCCAACCATAAGTTGTCTTCCTATGAAATTTGCTCTTCAGTATTGTAGGATGGAGCAAGAGAAGAGGGAGAGGTCATTTGATATCTATAGGTTCCTTTTTAAAAATTGGATGTGCTCATAGCTCTCTAAATAAGACTGAGTGTCTTGTTGAAAAGCAAAGAAATTTGGAAGGAGAGACAACCCACACACTCTTTAAGATGAATTCCTTTCTCTCAGGCACTGATTTAGGATATCATTGCACTATAAAAATGAAAAAATGAACGTGTCCAGCATTACCCATTTAATTTTCTTTCTTGTTTGTGATCTTAGTAATGAATGGAGGTAGAAAAGAAAGCACAACAAAAAGAAAATAACAACAACAAAAAACCCACTGGTTTTGGATGGTTACATAAAACTAGTTTAGAGTTTGGAGAGATTCCAAGAATGAAAAAAATTATAGGTTAGCCTTGCAAATTGTCAGCTGCCCTGGGCCAAACATGATTTATGTGTGCAGTAAAGATTTCCGTTTGTTTCTTGTTCTGCCCTAGGATTCCATCTCTCTTCCAGTAAATATGACATCCCTCCTCTATATACATAAACCTATACTATCATCAGTAACTATGAAAAGAAAAGCAATATTTTCAGTGTTAGGATTCTGGTGAATTTTGTATTCTTGTTTCACCAAATTAACTGGTTGGGTTTTCCCAATAAACTACAAAAATATTTTGGTTTTTCCAAAAGGGAAAAATCTCTTCTTAAACACAAATGGTATGATCAGGATTTATTTACCAAGAATTAAAAATATATTCATCAAAGTCTATAATTTACTTCTCTTTCTGGAGTACGTAATTATGATAACTGAACACCTACATTTTCTTTTACTTCTGTTACATAATTCGTGTGACGAACCTCTTTGGAACGGAACACCCTATACCTCAATAACTTAAAAAGCCAAATTTATCCCTCTTGTGTTATTCCTGTTGAAATACCCATTAGAAAAGATGATCTATTGCTACATTTTCACCACAAATTACAGATATCATATTTCACAAAATTTAATAATTAAATAAGCTGCATGACTCCTGAGTAACTGAAAAATTATTTGATGGCAATTGACAAAAGCCTATATTCTAGATATAACAGTTTCCAATGTAAGAGGAAAAGGTGGCCGCACTGATTCAACGAATTAGATGGAGGAGGATACAACCAAAATTACTATGGATTGGAGAAAACTAAGCAACAAGAGCACGGGCTTTCTCTAAAACTCTCTTATTATTTGAATTTGGGAATACTTTAATAGACGTTGCTTGTCCCCAATGTCTTTGTGACATGTGTAGTGTATTAGTATCCTAGCTCAATACTTCTGTTGATCTAAGTATTTATTGGTGGGGAGGGCTGTTTGTTTTTTTTTTTTAAACACAATGACTGGTGATAAATAGATGGTTCTTAACTTTAGAAAACATGCTATCTTAAATACTGGGTTAATAGAAAGTCAAAGATGGTTAGAATTAGCAGCCAGGCCACTAGCTTTTCCAAGATGATGCTAAATCCGTACAAACTTCCCTCTAATAGTTCCTCTATGCCTGCTTTTGTTCACTCTCAATTGGAAAACATACTTCAGACTTCATTTTCTTTAGATCTGAAGTAAAGGAGTCTTGGCTAGTATGTGGGATTTTTGCCTAAGAGAGCAAATTTCAGCAATGTGTAACCATAGTTATAACCTTATCAGCTATAAATGTGATACATGTGAGGACATCACTCAGTTTAAATTCAAAACAATGAATAGATCATCTTTCCTACCTACAGAGAATAGAGAGGTTTCATTAAACTCTACAGTGCACTGTGTGTAAGAGTCAGATTTTAGTGAAATGATTAGGAAAGTTTGATCAAATCCCTTCCTAAGAATTACTGCTATCTTAATTTTGTAATATTCAGAAGTGTAGCTTCTCATTTTCAAGAGTTTACTATAATCAGGAATAAAATGAGTTAAAAATCACAATGCTCTGAAATCACATTCTTAACATCTGTCCATATAAAAGTCACTTACCATTAAGATCAGCAGAAAGTGACAGCAAATAAATGTTTGTTAAAACTACAACTCAAAGAAATTTTCAGCTGATAGAGTGTGAATTATTCTATCAAGGGAATTTAATGAATTAATACAGAGACTACAAGCTCCTCTGCCTTCTTGATACCCAAAGGAATAAAAAACATACTAAAAAGAGTCTGTGCAAAAAACTGCATAGCAGTCTTAAAGGTTTTGAGACTCAGCTGTGCCACCAGCAGTCGAAACCTTGATAAGCCAAGTTATATCTTTCATCATCATCAGGAAAATGAGAATGTTTTTGTTTTTCCTGTTTCTTCACATTTTTGTGCCCTAATGAGGAATCAGAAACTACTTCAACAACTTCAGAGCATCATATGAAGCTAAGATGCCATAATGTAAGGTGGCCTGTGGATGACAAAGCAAGGCAAGGAGTAGAGAATATCTCATGATCAAAAAATATGTAACCACTCTTTTCTCTAAATGATGGACTTCAGTAATAGCTGCATATTGGGAAACTCCAAAAAATACAAATGCTGGGGCCCTACTACCAATGAATCTAATGTCATGGATATGTGGTGTGGCCTGGGCATCAGAATTTGTAAAAAGTCCCCAGGTAATTCTAAAGTGCATCCAAGGTCAAGAAACACCACAAAGTAATGCAGAGTGTAGATTTTTGGATGCTTGACTCTTGCCTACACAATGTGTTGCTTGTCTGCTTTAAATGCAGACCTGAAAAGACATCCTCTCAAAGTTTCACTGGACCTAGTCATAGGAGGTGGATCATGGGGATCAGATCAGAAAATTTTTTTGAGTCTTGGATTGCTTCATCTTTAAACTATGTAACTTTGGACAATTCATGACTTTCTTGATGATAACAATATGAGAGCTAGTGTTTATTGTACATAGACTCTGGACCAATAATTAGATATGGTAGATGTGCACAATTTCCCCATAATAACAGACAGTGCATATTTTAATACCATTTTACAGCAGAGAAAACTGAAGTTTACCCATATTTAGTGACTTACACTCAATTTTCTTTATTTGTAAAAATGGATATAACAATAATCTGTCATACATAATAATCAGATGAAATAATGTACATGAAAGTTCTTTGTAAACTTTTGATACACATAAATTCAGCAAATATATAGCGGTGTGAGGAAAGCATTAGATTTAGCTTCAGAATGATTTGATTTTCTATCACAGTTTTGTCCATTAATAGTATTGCAAACTTAAAGGGTTTACTTGGCAACCTTTTGACTGTATTTTTAAAATAATATAATGGAGACAATAATACTTTTGTAGGACTGTTGCAGATTAGAGATAATGAACTTAAAGAAACAAAGCATAGTATCTGGCACTACAGTTCAGTAAAAGCAGCTGCTGTCATTTCCAACTGTGTGCATCTCTCTAAGGTCAGGCAGTTTAAGATTAATAACTATTGAATGTGGAACTCATTTTTTGTCTTTGCTGCTAGCGTTATTGAGGTTCTGTTTTTCTTATATTCCATATTGGATTTTAATCATTAGGGTTGGGGCTTTGGCTAACTCCAAAAAAAGTCTAAAAGACTTTTTGATCTGCCTTTATAGATAAACAGCCTATTGCTTGGTCAATGCCCTATCAGTAACAGAGGTCCAATGATGCTTCTCTTCTTCTGTGACAGTGACTGTAATGTCAATTCACCTTGGTCACCATCATCCTTATCTTCTTGATCATACTATCTGCTAGGAACTTCAGGATTTACATAGACATTTGCAGAGCCCAAGTTTCAGACTCATTCAGCATAGGAGACTTCAAACCACTTCTGACAGTCATTACAACTAAATCTGAGTTCTTTTCATCCTCCTTTATCCTTAAAAACTAAAATTTTAAACCATTTTTATCTACTAAGGCAAATCACTAAAAAACAAAAATGGTTTAGAAACAAAAGGCTCAATACTATAGGAAAAGCTATCCATAGACAAGCAACTGTCCCATTATGTGTGCTATAAGGTGATTCAATCCTGGGTGATTTCAAGATTTTCTAGCATATATGTCAAAAGAGAAGAGGAAGTAACATGATATGTACTTAGTACTGCTTACAGAGCCGTGATGAGAGTCTCTTACTAACATGTCTGTCATAAAATTTACACAGTTCACATGTTCCTTAAATTCCATTTCATCACCAAAAATGTGCTTAATATTTAATATATATGAAGAATACAGATGTCATGTAAGATTTAATCCCTGTGCTCAAGGAGCTTGTAATATAATTCTGGAAAGACAAGATTCCATAGAGATTACAATTCAAAATCAGCATATAATTAAATGATTACTTCTGTAGTACAGATGAGGAGTTTCTGTGAATGTGAGATCAATGTGGGCCAGAGTGACGTGGGAAGTCTTTGCAGAAATGACAAAATATGAGGTGGATCTTGAAAGAATGGATATATTTAGATAATAGGGAGGACAAAATCATCCTAGATGACATTAATTTTATACATCCTATAATAACAATATGACTAAAGAATGTTCCAAATTAGTATTTTGTCTCTCCCCTCCCCTCCTCCACTTCATGCCCCTCCCCACTCCTTTCTTCTCCTCTCTCTCTCTATCCCTCCCTCTTCCCCACACCTCTTCCTTTGCTCTCTGCTTTTACTGTCTCTTTTCCTCTCTCACAAGACAAGGCCTGTTGCTAAACCAAGTAGAACTCTGAGGGGAATCAAAATATTAACTACTGGCTTCTGCAGGGACCTGACTTGCTCTGAAGAGAATGCACTTGCCTTCTATTAGGTGCCTGCTTCCACTATGAAGGTATTTATAACCAAGGCAAATGATAGCTAGGCCCTGTGTTAGGGATCAAACTTCTCTGTCATAGTGATGTATGACACTATTTATAATATAGGTTCTCTTACTGCCATACCTTTATACATTTATTATTCCCTTGTGAGTGACATGATCTATTAGACAGTGTGCTCTCCAAAATACTCGTTATACTTTTAACTATTACTACCTAAACAGCATGGAAACCTGTATAGCAGTCACTAGCCTCCACCTCTGACTGTGTACTGTTTTGGCATTGGATAATTAACATGGTCCGCTGACTGCATGTCCTTCTGTTCCTTCCGTCTTTGTCTGAACACATTGCCTGTGACTCTGGCTTTGCCTTTGTATTCAAGTATATACATTCTCTCTTCTTTCTATATTAATTGACTTCCTTGATCCCCAATTGGGACTCCTTTCTTGGTCATCAAATCTTGACTCACCATTGCACCCACAGCTTTTAATGTCACCTCCACACTGGTCATTTTAAGCTTGGGTCTCTATGCCAAAACTCTAGCCTAATACCAGATCTGTAGAGATGACCTCCCCTCCTAAATTTGTTTTCCTTTCATTCACTTTTTGAAACAATGGTGCCACCAACTGCCTAGTTATCTAAGATTTGTTGTGATTGTAAGCAACAGAAACACAAAAGAACAGTCGCATTGACAAAAAAGAAATAGATTTTTCTGGCATGTAAATAAGAGTACTTTAGTGCTGATTTTGCAATTATGCAATCATCAGGTAACTAAGTCCCTTCAATCTTCTTGCTCATCCCTCTTCAATATGCAGCTTCCAAGATGTGTCCCAAGATGGCTGATCCATCTCCAACTATCATTCCAGTTATCAAAAAGAAGGAAAGGGTAGGAGATGGGTGTGCTCCTTCCCACTAAGGAATCATCCTCATAATTACATGCCACTTTCACTTATAACCACAAGCCAGAATTCTGTCACCCAGCTACAAAGGAGACTTGGAAATATGGACTTTCCCACTGCCATTAAAATTCAAAGCTTCTATTATGAAAACAGGCAGAATGTAATTTGGAGAAACAGTTAGATTACTCACAATTCTATCCCCTAAATTCTTTGTCAAGTTTATTCAGGTCCCATCTCTCATACACAGTATGTTAAAAAAAAAAAAAAAAAAGACAACGAAAAACAACCTTCTGAATGAGTTCTTTGAATTCAGTCTCACAGTCTCCTATATATCCAAACTAGTCACCACAGGTCACAAAAATTTTCTTTCAAACATGCACACTTAATGATCATGTTTGTTTGATTTTCTATTGCATTCAGGACAAAGTCTACACTCTTAAATATGGTATATAAGCCCACCTCTCTTTGAACTTACCTTATCCTACAGTCATAGAAACTTTTTGAAAGACAGGATACTCTTCCATACCCCTGTAGCTTGTTCCCTTTGCCTAGAATGTCCTTCTTCCTTTCTCTTGACAAATAAACATCTACTTTCCCTTCAGTCCCAGTGACGACTTCTTTGTTTTGTAAAGTGTCCTCTGACTCTCCCAGGTTAGACTGCATGGTCCCATACCATGGCATCTTCACCAACCTCCATACAAGCACATTGCCTTGGAATTGCAGGCTAACCTTTATAGAATGTGAACTTCAAGACTGAAACTTATTTCTCTTTGAAACTTTTACCTCCAAGAACAGTACCTGATTCATAACAGTGTTCTAATGCTTATTGAACAGTGAATGAAATAATCAAATATCTAAACTTGCTAGGATTTTGTAAAAAGTTAGAATAAGTGAACTTTGAGTGAAGACTTGAGGAACTTTCCTATGTCTGAAATGAACACACTTAGTATATAAAGGCAAAGGAATTTATTTGAAGTATTTTATTCATTTCAATTACTTTCTGATTTTTTTAAAGAGAGGAAGAAAGTAAGAGGAGAAAGAAGTTTTGTTTTGTTTTTAGGGAAAGCAGGAAGAATGGAGAGGAGAGAAGAAAGAACTATCTTTATTTTATTTTTTGTTTATTTACCACAGCCCGTGGTTGTAAACCTGGGTCCTCGGGCTTTACAAGGTCCACATGCCAGTGTCTCAACCACCTGAGCCACAAGGGTATGTCCCTGCTTTCTGATTCTTAATTATGCTAGGATAATTGACATCATTAGATACGTAACTTCTCAAATTGGATTAATAGTATAATATGCTCAAAATTCAATATAGGTAAAAGAATAAAAATGTAATTCTTACCTTGAATTCTGGTGATGAACATCTTGGACAGGGATCAAACAGTCATTCCTGGTAATGGCTCAGCAACTAGGCTAGAGAGGTCAATGAACTTTTCTAGATTTTGATTGCCTGCAAATGAGAGATTTGAAAAAGGTGACATCTAAGTAGGCTGATCGTATTTCCTTGAAACAAAAACTGGGTGGGGCTTTTAGGCATCCTCAACAGATTGAGCCTGGGGCAAATCAACTGCCCCTTTTGCCTCACATTACAGACAGACCTGGGTATATTAAAAATGGGACAAAATTGATGGTTGGAAAAACATGAAAACAAATGGTACTGTCCTGCTTAAAATGGTATGTATGGTTAGACTATATCTAAGTTATCTTCCAGCTCAAACATTTTGTAATTATGATAAGTCATGTTCTAAAAAGGAAGTTGATGTGTTTTGCATTACAGAACACTTTCTGTTTTGAGTATTTCATTCTGCCTGGAGAAAATAAACTCAGGCTCTCTCAAAGAACGTGAATGCAGGGGAGTAATGTCTAGGTAAAACTGGTCTTAAAACAGGAGAACAAGAGTTGTGGTAGAAAATGAGGTTTGCAACCCAGTCTTGATTTTCTCTCTGGATCCTTTACACTGTTATATTTATTTTTGAGGGCAAGAGATGAAAGTAGGTTGGGCTGGGAGGGGAATAGGCAAAGGGGCATCCAGCAGCTGCAGTTTCCTTTCATGTCCCCCTCAAACCTGGTGACTAGATGGAGGAAAAGCTAATTGAGGTGGGATGACTTCCGATGAGCCTGAGGGTCTGAAGTCCTTTCATCTCTCTGTTCCTTCTGAACATTTCAAATATGCATAATGACAAACACCAAGGCTGCAATCCTGACAGGGCTGGGTTGAGCATTTTCTGATGAAAAAAAGTGCTTTTCTGACTCTGGGGCTTAGAGAGATTTGTGAGGGTAGACCAAGGACTTTGGCAGCCTCTCTCACTGCCACATGAAAAGGCAGCTGCCTTTGGAATTCTGCGTTAGTGGTTTGACGGACGTGCGGGTAGAAATACCTGTGATTTCCAAAGCTAATGAGACACTGATTTCTCCTAAAAGAGATAAGAATTGCACTCTCTGAGGAATGCAGTGTGACGCGGGAGTGTCTGAACTAGTCCCCAGAAGGTTCTAAGTGGGTTCTCTCCTTCAGTAACTTTCTTAAGGCCGGGAGCTCTGCCACAGAAGGCTACATTCTGCTGACTGCTCCTGAGGTGGTTAACAAGTAGCCGTCTTAGCTCCTAAAGGGCAGGAGTTTTCAGCTGTTCCAGTGCTTGCTCACCGCTTAGTTTCTCTCCGGTATATTTGGATTCTTGGCTGTATTTTCTTTTGTTTTTGATAGTTTATGTTGTAAATGGAAGGGGCAAGTTTTGAAAAAGAACTCTGAAACTTCTGGTTTCCCCACTATGTCAGGGGCGGGGGTGGTTAAAAGAGGAGCCATTAGCTCTAGCAAATAAGTGGCTGTGGTCTTTTTTAAAGGTCTTCACTGTAAATAATTACCCTTGACATCTACCCCAGACTAGATGGACACCGTATTGCTTGCAACTCACCTCCTTTTCAAGCCCTAATTTCCCTGCACTTGAATACTTGGCATCTGAATAAATGCTGCATGCAGTGAGTAGCAGCGCCAGTGGATATACTCTCACCTTCTCTAGAACCAGTTCTCTCTATGGCGCTCCCACTCATCTTGCCACTTTCTAACAGTTAACATATTATTTATTTTAGCAATTTTTCTTGGATGCGTTCTAAATTCATATGGCACAAATGGAAGAAGTTCAAGAGTATTTGGTGAAAAGTCCTTCTTTTACTCCTATCCTTCAGTCTACTTGTCTCCCTCCAGGGGTAGCCAATGTTACTGGCTTTCCTGAATCCTTTCGAAGATTCTATACTTATACAAGCAACTATGTATACAGAATGTTTTCACTCCTTTATAAACCCAAATGGTAGCATATTATCCAGTTGACCCCTTGCTCAACTGACTTATGTGTCTTGGAGCTTTTACTATTATCAGTCTGTACACACATACTTCGTTCTTTTTTCACAGCTGCATAGTATTACATGGCATGAATGTGTCATAATGTATTTAACTAATTATGAGGCCACCTTTAATTTTTAGAAATATGTGTAGAGAAGACATTGCTGATGTGAACAGAGTATTGCAGCTTTCTCCTTCTCTGTTAGGGTAAATTGTGTGATTTATGACTTCTCCCACAAAAGTTGGTGTTGAATTACCCCATACCTGGAAAACCTATACAGCCTTTCTTCTCTCTGCTACCATATCCCTGATACCTAGGAATTGTTTTGTCAGTGAGAAACCTGTATTTCTAAACTAACCTATAAATAATTGCTATAAATATGTACTGCTATCTTATTAGCAATACTACTTCTATATCATTTCTATTATGCTTTCAGCATAGGAACATTGTGTTTATCATTTCCAAGTCACTTAAGACAGTGACCTGTCACTGGGAATTTCACAACTAGTAATTGCCATGCACCTTATTACCTAGTGTCATACACATATATTGTCAGGCAGCCCCATTCTACCTAGATACATATCGCAGGTTACAGAGAAATCATTTAGAACACCCAGATTTGAGAGTAAAAATTTGTCCTAGGTGTAAACAATAACATTATTTGTATTTAACAGTGACTATTGGTTACTTTATACAGCTCAGCAATATATATGGGACCTAGATTGAACTTTCCAGGGTAGGAATCATCTGCCTTATTCATCTTTCCTTAGTGTGTACCACAGTGTTGAGCATGCAGTATTTACTATAAGATAAAGGATTTAGGTATTTGGAAAAGATCTTAGAAAAGATAAATAATGTTGAGTTTTACATGAGGTCCTTGTACCTCAGGGTTTGATAAAAGAAGCAAAACCATAATTGATTATGCAAAATATGGGATTAATTATAGGGATTTGATATTATACAATCAAAGAAGCTAATTAGTTTGTCTATGGCAGCTTTTTCTGTGGTAGGTACCATGTTTGAAGTCAGCAGAAGAGTCAGTTGGGAAGGAAGATGGATATGAGGACAAGCTAAAACATCTGTGAGTCTCTAATTTTCCCCAGCCCTCTAGCTTCAGTGATACAATGGCATGAAGGAAAACCTGGTACCATTCACTGCAAAGCTGAACACAGGTGATGCAGGAGTCAGAGACTTGAGATGGAGTTGGAGCTTGAGAAATAGCAGGTCTGACTTTCATCCCAGATGCTTCATACATTGGCATAGGAGTTGGAGAAGCTGGAGAAGGTCTACAAGAGCTGGAAGAACTGTAGATGCTGTTGTTGACCCATTCCAACAGGGTGAGCCAGAAGATCAGTGACAGCATGCAGGAAACATGCAACAGTGCCTGTAACACGACACTACCCTTCCAAGTATAATAAAATAAAGATACTGCTCTACTTCCATGTCCAAATCTTATCCAAAATTCCTCTTGTAACCCATGTTAACCAAAATATGTACAGAGAAGGGAATTCTGAGAAATGTATTTCCAGGTTAGATAAACTGGCAGTACAAATTTATCATAGTCTCATAAACAATGCTTCCTTTCATCTGATATAACCCTAAATCAAGTTCTTTAAAAAGAAACATTCACTGAGTGAGAAATTAGCTTCCCAATTTAATCTTCAATATCTATTAAGAATTCCATATCTTTCCACTTCTCCCAACAATAGTATTTTTATTCTCATGGGAAACCCATAATTTTACTGGGAATACAATAAACAGTTCTCCTGAAATAATTTACTTTACAAAGGCAAAATTATTCATCTCTAGATTCTATCATAGAATGCAGTTCAGGTAGGGGAAAAAAAATCATGTTTTTCCAGTAGCACTTTCTTCTTAGTTTGGCAGTTTTCTCAGCCCACTCAAGGTTAAAAAAATGATATGCATATGAGCTCTTTTTTCCCTTCTTGAATGTACTTTCATTTTTTTCTTAAATTTTCTAAAAGCAGTAAATACATTCTGATAGTAGAGCTCAGAAAAATATATTAATACTTTATAAATGAGATATTCTCATTCCATTCCAAACTTGCTCAGTTATACTTACACACTAGTAGATTGCACAATTGGCCCCAATTTTTTCACTGCCTTTTATTCCACCTTTATTGTGTAACTTTGCACATCCTCTGATTACAGGGACAAAGTATATTTCCTTACCTCTTGACTTTGGGTTTGGTCATGTAACTTGCTTTGGCTAATGTCATGCTGACAAAAACAGTGGTGACCAGCACTGGGTCGTAAGTGGCCTTGCGTCTTTTCCTTGCCCTCCTGCATCTCTGCCATTCCATGAAAAGCACTTGTTCTGGGCAATGCAATCCCTCAAAATGGTTCCCCCAACACAAATGAACAAGCATGAAATGTAGCTGCTCTAGGTGGCCTGAAGATCTGTGAGAACAAATGTTTGCTATTTGGAGCCCATAAGTATTAGGGTGGTTTGTTAGTTGCATTTTTGTGGAAATGTGTGTCGCATTATCTTCTGCTATGTCATCCCCCATAACTACTTAAAAACAAAACACAACAAAATTTAGGGTTGGCAACAGCAAGAACTATATGTTGGCCCATAGATCAACAATTTGGTTCGATCTTGGGAAAGCTTCTCTCTCTCCTTACTCATGGGGCTACTTTAATGGGCCAGAAGACTCAATTTCAAGAAGGCTCACTCATGTGCTGGCTGCTAGCAGCAACTCACTGGGGTCTCCACACATATATTCTCCTTAGGTTACTAATTTTCTCACACATAGTGAGTGCATTTCAAGAATGAGCATCTCAAGTGAATGTGCCAGTTTCTAATGGTCTGGACCAAGAAACTGGCACGATTCACTTCTGCCACATTCTAGCAGCCAAGCATTTGCAGAGCTCATTATTCAAGGGCCAGGGCTCTAGACTGATTTTGGAGAATCTTCAAAGAATTCTGGGACCTTGTTCTAAAACTTCCACAATACTTAATTGATAAGGATCCCATCATTATAAACCTTTCTACTGTAAGGAAAAACACATCTCTGAAGATAAGAAATAAAAACAAAAGAGTAGGATAACACAGAAGACAAGTGAAAAATATCACGTATCTCACACTCTTTTTCTTAGAAGTTTCCCAGTTCCTAATCTAGTAACAGAACAAGAGACCAATATTTGTGTGGTTCACTTGGTAATTAGAAACATTAAAATACTTTAGATTATTGAGGAGTTGGAATAAGAATTTAATAAAATATAATTTTATTTTATAAATAATAAAATAATGGGCCACTGTGATGTTTGGATAGAAAATAATTTTAATCAGGTAATCTGACTCTGTATTCTCTACTACTTTAGTGCGACCTCTTGAACATTACTTAACCTCTCTGGATCTCAGGTCTCTCAAATGCAAAATGAAGTGAACAGGATTGTATTTGAGATTTCTTCCTCTTATGACACTCTATGAATCATTCCTATTTTCTTTATGACTCTGACATCTAGATGATGGCCTGGACTTGCTATATTTAACTCCTCAGAATCTATTTTCATTACATTCCCTCAATAATGAATGGGATTCCTTAGTAAAGCTGAACCTTACAAGGTCTGAGCAAAAATGGGCTTCAGAATAATGATGACCTGGCTGAGTGGGATAGCCACACTAGTGACTGAGAACTTATTTATCCCTGTAATTGGAATAATATGAAAACATATTTTATTTCTCCACTTCATCTCCACTCATAAAGAGGCAGATTAATGTTTTCAAAGAGAAGTTTACTAAAAATCAGAGAAATGAATTAGAAACAATTGTTTCCCAAATAAAAATAGAATAAAACAATCATTTATAAATACGGGAAACAAAAAGTGAGTTTTTCTGACGTGAAATCTAATGCCAAATAAAGTCTACCTGTCCCTATGGTGCTCAGTGTTTAGGTGTTTAGGTTTACACCTAAACCTGATAATACTTGGATTCAAACTCCAGCTCTGCAATTTAAATCTTCCACTTGGGCTAAGTTACTGAAGCATATTGAGACTTAATCTACTCATCTCTAAAATGAGTAAAATCATGCTTATTGTGATCTGAATGTTAGTGCCCCCTCCAAAATATAGGTTGAAATCCTAATCCCCTAAGGAATTATAAGGTAAGGACTTTGGGAGATTATTAGGTTGAGTATTGAGATCTTGTGACTGGAGTTAGTGTCCTTATAGAAGAGACCTCAGATAGCTACCTACCTCATTTTACTATGTGAGGACACAGAGAAAAATTAACAGTCTGCATCCCAGAAGAGTACTTTCACTAGAACCTGAACATGCTGGCGCCCTGGTTTCAGATGCTAGCTTCCAGACTTATGAGAAATAAATATCTACTTTTATGGACCACCCATTCTGCACTGTTCTGTTATAGTAGCTTGAACTCAGATGACTACTGTCACTCACTTTATTAAGATTAAATTAGATGATATACATAACGCTACAGACGTAGGTTCAATTAGCCTGGAATCTGTGAATGGCAGACCTAAATCACATCAGAGTTTCAGTATACGTAGTTTATAGACAGGCTGACCATACATACTATTTGTTTTCATATTTCCAGACTGTCAGTTGTGTCCTGTTTTTAATATACCAGGGCCTACTGTAAAGGGGGGTTAAAGGGACAGTTGAGTTCTCCTGGGCCCAGTCTGTTGAGGGGACCCACAAGCCTTATCTCGTTTTTTGTCTCAAGGAAATATGGTCAGCCTATTTATAGTGGGGTTTGGGGAATACAGTCAGGGAAGTGGGGGAGTGAGGGGAAAACAGCCAAAAAAAGGCATGATTATCAAGACAGCTCCCAAAGCTGATAACTAAATTCCACTGTGGAAACACTACGAATAGATATAAAACAAGTGCTTCAGAAAACCCGGCTCAAGACCAAGGAGACTAGGATATTTATATGCCTATTTCTATCATTAATTGGTTGAGGGATGCTCCTGGGGCTGAGAATTCCCCAAAGTTTATGGCTTGTTATGAGATGGTAGAGTGGTCCTTTGGAGAAAGTTCTCAGCATAAAGACAGGAATACTGGCAGGCAGAAGTCGTTCAGAGCGCACTGCCATATAAGGACCAAGGAACATGGGTTGCGTATGGATAGCAACTGCCATAAAAGAACTCACCAGATGTCTATCACGCTTTTACCCCTAGCCCCTAATATAATTTGGTGGCTCAATTTCCTTTTCTCCAGATTCTTTTTATTTTTTTAAATATTGTTAAAAGAGAAAGATGCAGGCAGGAATGAAGGCGAGTAGGCAGGCAGGCAGGAAATGAGAGGAGGAAGAAACATTTATTTACATTTAGCTGTTCACATCAGTAGCTTCTCTCTGGACCTGGGACTTGAACCCAGGGTTATCTGGCCTTGTTCCTTAGGAGGCAATTGACCTAACCACTGCTCCACCAGGGCGTGCCTACTCAAGATTCTTAATTTTACTTTCTGATCAGAGAAACATTCTTGTTTCACTATTTAAAAGGCAATGGTGACTAACATCAAATGACTGAACTTGGATGTCGAAGCTGCTATCATATACTTCTTTCCTTTCTTCGCCACTTCCCTAGTCCCATAAATATAAGCCAGAACAGCTGAACTTGTATCTGAAGACTGACACCTAATTCCCCACAGAGCACGGTTAATGGAGAGTCCTGATGAATGACATTATACTGGCCCGGACTTCCCTTTTCAATACCAAGGACTATGATAAGCTACTATGCCTCTCAGGCTGCCCAACTTCACACCCAAATGTAAACCTCTCTGGCCCTCCATTTGCATTTGTACTTCTTTAGGCATACTTTTCTTCTCTTCGCTCCTGTTCTGTCTGTAACCCTTCCTTCCCAAACACAGCTTTACTGTTGTGAGGTGCCCAGTCTCTATCTAAATTACCACCAGATACTTTCCCCAACTTGTTTCAACTAGAAACTTTCATTCTTCTTGCCTTGTAATTAGAAACACTGCATAATTACATTTCTCAGTCCCTTCCTCAGAATCCTCTAGGGCTGAAACGTATCACTAAACTTATGACACTATACAGATTTGTGCCACTATAAATTACTGATCATCAATATTAAAATATCAAAAAGACTCTTAGTTCAACCCTCCCAGTTTGCTGGGTTCCCAGGTCCCTTGAAACTATTTGTAACATTGTCCATTCTTCTCATACTTCTGATATTCTCCTCGGCCACAATTCTCAGAAAAATATTTTGTTTTCTAATTCACAGAGAATTTAGAGTCTATTAGTCAAGACTTCCATATTTGTCTAGTCATAAAACCAGTCTTGAACCTTTCATTGTTACCTGCTGTTATGATGCAGAAGATTAATTTATTTGTTCCTCTTTTATCTAAATCCATCCTTTCTTATCTTAAGAATCTTACTATCTTAACTGTCCTTTATATCCAACCTTGAAGTTCTCCTTTACCAGTTAACACTTAAGCCAAATTCATCCAAGAAAGATTAAATACATTAAAACAAAAACCCTCTCTCAATTTCACTACATAGTAAAGAAAGTGGCTTTCCTAAAAAGACATCTGGTCTTGTTCATGGACAGTCAATCAATCAGTTTTATATATATATATATATATAATATATATAATGAAGCTCCAAAAAAAAATCTGCGTACAATAGCATAGATGAGCTTCACAAGTGGACAATATTATATTCATATTTTCACACATCAATACTGGTAGGAAGCTTTACATTTTGAACAATTCCAGACTCTGCCCTATATTTCTTTAACTGTGACTGGCTCTAATCTATATCCTGCTTTTCAGAAAAAAAACATTACCTTGAGTATAACAGGTCTCAGTGATTTCTATGAGTCTTTCTAGTGAATTATTAAAACTGAGGGTAGATTTGAGAAATTCCCAAACTTGTAGTTGGTATAAGAAATAAGGGCGATCTTTTGTGGACCCTTCCCTCTAACTCTATAGTTGAACCATAATTCATAACTCACATAGTCCGAAGTCCTGGACAGATTTGGTAGTTTGAAGCACAGTGTCCTTAACAATATAGTTTGCCTAATTCTGTGTACCCACATTCCTCTTCCATTATTGATGTCTTACTCCTTTTATAGCTAATTTTAAACTATCTACAAAGTCCATCTTAATTTCTGTTTCCTTTCATTCCTAAACCCACAACAATTGACTTCTGTCTATACCATTCCAATGACATTCCCACATAGACCTCTGATGCCCCAGCTTGCGATTAAAGCCAATCAGCAGTGGTGTCTTAAAATCTAATCTGTCAGAAACATTCACAACTTCATCCTTGAATCACTCTTCTCTCTTGGTTTCTGTGACACAATAACTCCTGATTTCCTTCATACCTCTGCTACTACTTCTCAGTTTTCTCTATAGGTACTTCTCTCTTCCTAAATCTGACTGATACACACATACAACTCCTCGACCCACCATATATATATATATATATATATATATATATATATATATATATATGTAGAGAGAGAGAGAGAGACAGAGAGATGCTTTCTCAAGATTCCCCAGATAATAGATAATTTCATGAACTGGTGATTCATATTTCTGTATCTTAACCTTAAAGTTTCCTTTCATCTTTACTCAAATATCAACATGTCTACTTGAATGTATGCTAGATTGTATTCATTGCTCTACTTCCAGGATAGAGAATACTGCTTTGTACATTGAAGATGCTCAGTAAATATTTGTTGAGTGAATAATTAAATAAACAAATATATTATCTCATAGGCACTTCAAGTTCAATATGTCTGTAACTGAATAAATCAACAGAACCTCAAACCTCTAAAAGTTCCCTATCTCAAATAAATGGTGCCACCATCCTCTCAGTTGTCTAAGCTAGAAAACTTGATGCTTCCTTTAGTTTTCTGTTTTCCTCACCTCCGTCTGATCAGTGGGCCCTATCAATCTTCACTTCCTAAAAATCTTTAAACTCCAATCACATCCAATAAGCCAGAGAGAAAAAGAAGTACAATGTGATTTCACTTATATATAGATATAAAGAAACAAAACTAATGAACAGACAAATCTCAACAAAATGCACAGAACACAAGACTGTGGTTATGGTGGAGGGTTAGGGAACATGAGACGGATGGAGGGAACAAGGTGGTGGTAAACGGCACTAGACGTCTCATAATAAGTGTGATGAGAAATTCACACAGAATTAGGCGTAAAGTCAATACCTAAAAAGCATATAGCCACATGAAATACTAAAACAACTAAAAATAAAAAAATAATGTTTTAAATAACATTAAAAAAATCCAATCAGTTGTCTCCATCTCACCAGACATCATAAGATGACTAGTCATCACCATTCATCCCTAGGACTATTCCTGTAGCCTCCATGTTATTCTCCCTACCTTAGGTTTCCACTCCAATCCATTCTTCAAACTGCAGCCACAGTGCAACTTCCATCATTTCCAAGCCTTTACAAACTTTCTTCTATTCTCTAAATAAAGCCCAAATCTCTTAATGTGATTTACAAGGGAACATCCAGCTACTACCTTGGCGTCATTTTAATTCTCTCCAGTTACCTCTCCCTTACCCTTATGTTCTCGCCTTACTGGAGTTATTAAAATCTATCATACTCTCTCCACCTTTCACTCTAGGTCTTTGCATATACTTTTCTCTCTTTTGAACACTATACTTCCTTTAGGTGTGAACAGTTTTATCTTACTGATCCTACTGACGTCCTTACGTACTTCTACAGCCATCTTCCTCTCTAGTTTTGGGTGATGAGCATCTGTTTTTCCATTCAGTTAGCTTATGGTTTGACCGTCTTCTATTTACTCCTATAACGTATTTCATTAATCAGTTTTTCTGTTTTATACCTTAAATTTCTCCCTCTCTGGTGGTTATTTTTGCCCTGTTGATAAAGAAACCTGGATTCCTCCTGACATAAAAAAGTTTCATTGACTCTAGATTCCTTCTGTGACAACTGTACTATTTCTGTGCCTATTGAACCAAGGATTCTAAAAAGATTACTGTACACTCACTGCCTATATTTCCTCATCTTCAACTCATTCCTCAACCTATTACTTGTTTACTGCTCTTCTGAGATGATTTACGCAAAAGTCATCAGTGACACCCATATTGCTAAAGTCAACAGACATTCCTCTAGTGTGTTTCCCTTGAATTCTGTTTCACAGCTGATTCTCTGCAATGTTTTATCCTGATTTGAAGCATTTATTTCATTGTTTTTAGGCCCTATATTCAATAAAATATTAACTCCTGTCTAATATATATCCAGTATAATTTTGAGCCATTCCTTTCACCTCTATAATGCTACTGTCATATGTTAAGCTTTTTCCATTTCTCAGTTGGGTATTACAAAAGCCTCCTGACAGGTCTCGTTGCTTATAGTTTTCCTTCATTAAAATTTTATCCATTCTTTCACCATATATAGAAATATTATTTATCATGACATCAGACTGTATTACTCTTTCTTTAATACTGCAAATATATTTCCAATGCTTGTAGAATAAAGTTTAAGCTTCTGAATATGGCATGTAAAGCCCTCTGTTACCAAGCCTCTGACTATGCTACAAGTTCACACCATATCCTACTTCATACTGCTTTCTCCACCATTTTTGTTTTTGATTAAGAATCTGCCATCTAAGATCCCATAAAACCTTAGAAATGTCCCAGATATTATCATTTACCATTATATTGAAAACCTTTTTAATATATCTCTCCACTAGAGTATAAGCTCTCTTTTGCTTTTATTTTTATTTAAGTAACATTGTATTATAATGTTATTTAAATTTGAAGAGTATATCACTATAAATCAACTTTGAATACATTTCAGAAAGCTTATCATTAAAATTGCAATTCTATCTTTATCATATAATTGTCTCCGTTCACCTGATTTGCAAAACTCACTTCCTGCTTTTCTTCTGGTAACCACTAATTTGAACTCATACTCTAAAAGTTTGTTTTTGTTTTATTTAGTTCATTTGTTTGATCTCTCTCTATATCCCATATTAATAAATCATAGGATATTTATCTTTCTCCTGACTTATTGCAATAAGTATAATGCCTTCTAGGTCCATCCGTGTTGTTGCTAATGTCAATATTTCATCCTTTTATGGCTGAGTAGTATTCTATTGTGTACATATACTGAATCTTCTTTATTCAGTCATCCGTCAATAGGCACTCCAGCTGTTTCCAGTTCTTTGCTATTGTAAATAATGCTGCAATAAACAAGAGAGGATATATATATATATATATTCATATTCATGTTTTTCAGAAAAATACCTAGTAGTGGGGTAACTGGATCATATGGATTTTCTAGATTGAATTATTTGAGTAATCTCCATACTGTTTATCATAATGACTACAGCAATTTACATTCCCATCAATAGTGTACAAGAGTTCTCTTCTCTCCATATCCTCTCCAACATTTGTTATTTCTTGTCCTTTGGATAACAGCCATTCTCACATGTGGGAGGTAGTAAATTCCCAAAAATAAGAAATGTGAAATATCATTTCATGTTCCCCGTGGTCACCTGTATGCCCTTTTTGGAAAAATATCTGTTAAGATCGACAACTCATTTTTAATTGTGTTTTTGTTGCTGTTGCTGTTGTTGAGCTTTATTAGGTCTTTTATATATTTTGAATATTAACCTCCTGTTGGACATATAATGTGCAAATATCTTCTCCCATTCAGTAGGATGTCTTTTTGCTTTGATGACGCTGCTTTCTCTGTGTAGAAGCTTTTTTGTCTGGTGCATTCCCACTGGTTTACTTTCACTTTTGTTTCCCTTAACACTAAGTTGCTTCCACAGAGACTTTTCTAAGGTCAATGTCAAGGAGTGCATTGTGTAGATTTTCTCTATTTATTTTATAGCTTCAGATCTTACATGCAAGTCTTTAATCCATTTTGAATTATTTTTTGTGTATGGTGTTTGAGAGTGGTCTAGTTTTACTCTTTTGCATGTGGCTATCCAGTTTTCCCAACACCATTTACTGAAGAGACGAATCTTCCTCTATTGCATGCTCTTGGAAACTTTGTTATTAATATGTGGTCCATATACATGTGAGTTTATGTCTGGGCTCTCAATTCTGTTCCATTGAGCTGTGTGTCTATTTTTATTCTAATATCATACTGTTTTGATTATTTTTGCTTTGTAATATAGTTTGTAGTAAAGTAGCATGATATCTCTGTTTTTTGGTCTTTATTCCCAGGACTGTTTTTGTTACTTAAGGTTTTTTGTAGCTCCAAATGAATTTCATTATTTTTTGTTCTATTTCTGTGAAGAATGCCACTGGGATTTTGATAGAGATTTCATTGAATCTGTATATTGCCTTAGGTAATATATCATTTAAATTTAAATTAAATCCATGAGCACAGAAAATCTTTCTGTTTCTTTGTGTCTATGTTTTCAATACAAAGGTCTTCCACTTTGGTTAAATTTATTTCAAGGTATTTTATTAATTAATTTCTCTGCAAGTGTATGGGATTGCTTTCCTGATTTCTAAACTGCTAGTTATTTGTGTATAGATGCACAGCAGATTCTTGTATATTATTTTTGTAGCCTGCCACTTTACTGTATTCGCTTGTTCTTTTTTTTTTAAGGAAAGGTGCAGGAAGAAAAAAAAGTGAGTTGGCAGGCAAGCAGAAAGAGAGAGAAGGAAAAAGCACATTATTTCTTTTACTCCATTGTTTATAACTGTTTTTTTCCCCAACCTAAGATCTTGAACCAGAAACCGTGAAATTGTGGACTGTGCCTGGTTTAAGCCACTAGACCACCAGAGCATACCTTGTTTATTATTTCTAATAGTTTTTAATGGAGTCTTTGGAATTTTCTATGCATATTATCACATCATCTGCAAGTGATAGTTGTACTTTTACTTTCTGGTATGGATGTACTGTATATCCTTTTCTTGCCTAATTATGCTGGCTAGGACTTCCAACATTATAGTGGGTCATAGGGGTAACCATGGGAATCCTGGCCTTTTTTCCCTGAGATTACAGGAAACGTTTTTGAATTTTCACCACTGTGTATGATGTTGGCTGTGAATATGTTATATAGGGCCCTGTTTACATTGAGCTATGTTCCTTCTATAACTGTTTTGTTTAAGTTTTTATAATAAAAGGAAGTTCAATCTTGTCAAATATTTTTTCTGCATTTATTGAGATCATATGCTTTTTGTTTCATTTTGCTGGTTTTGTATTCCATGTATTGACTTGCATATATTGAACCATCTTTGAATCCCTAGAATAAATTCCATTTGATCTTGTATTGGATTCTTTTAATGTACTGTTGAGTTCAATGAGCTAGCTTTTTTTTGAAAAATTTGGAATCTGTATTAATAGACTATAACTTCCTTAAAACAATAACTCTGTCCTCAGTAGATAGCATAACACCTGACATGAGCTGAGATCCCAACCTCTTGGGGAGTTTGCTATTAGACATCTAGTTCTCAGATAGCAGTTCATCTACTTTCAATCAATGACTCTTAATAGCTGGAGGGATCCTTTGGGTTATTCAGTTCATACTTCCCTTACAGGAGATAACTACATAATATATGTCAGGATGATTCACAATTAAATGTGGTAGACCATTCCAATCTTTTACTGCTCTTATTCCCATAAATCTGATCCCTTCTATTGAGACTAGAAAATTATACCACTTTCTTAGGAAGTGATTAGGTAACACGTATGAATATTTATATGTTTATATTTTTATTATACATCTGCTTATATTTTTATTCCTTAAACATATCTTTATTCCTAGCAATGTCCCTTTCAGATATCTTTTCTTGGAAAATTCTTAGAAAATATGGGGAAAATGTATTACACAAAAATATTACATGGAAATGCTCATAAGAGAAAGAAAAATAAATTGGAAAAAAGTAGTATGATTTTTTAGTAAATTATGGTGAATCATAAAATAGAAATTAAATGATGTTATCTTAAGCGAAAAGGTGGTATATGAATTTGTTTACTCAATATAATCTTAAATATATAAAATATCTAGGAAAATGCACTGAAAATAAATGATTGTTGATTATGGTTGATATTCTCTTCGTTTTTTTTTTTTTCCCCAGCTTTTTAAATTGAGGGTTTGTTTAATTTTATTTAGGTTTTGTTTTTATTGCTTTCATCTCTTAAGAAACAAGTCTCTGGTCTCTGAATTCTCTGACTTCTGAGCTGCCTCATTCCTGCTACTTGTGTTTTCACAATTTACCTCATAAAAACAGTCCAGTATAGTATACCCAGAGTAATCCAACTCTTAAATACAGCACAGTATGTACATGTGCTTCCTTCCTTATTCCTTTTTGTCTCATGTCTTTGTTATTCTTGTCTCGCATCAATTCTGAGTTCCCCAGCCCCATCCCTTTTTCCACAAACATACCTGTGGCTTTGTGTTATCTTCTCCCCAAGAGAGAATAAGTTACAGTTCCTGCGTTGAATTGTCTCATATCCCTGGTAAGAGAGTCACAAAATGATAAACAGAGCAATAAGGATGTGTCTAAGATAGGAAGAGGGAAAGAATGATGCTCTCTGAAGTATCAGAAAGACTTCTCTGTATAAATGGATACAGGGTGTCTCTAGGATAAAATTCTTCTCTTAGATCCACAGATTTATAGCTAATACAGAGTTAATGAGAATTTAAGAAAACACTTTCCTGCCCAACATTTTATTTTATAGATGGGAACACTGAGGTACTCTGAATTCAAGTAATGAGGTTATTTTTAAAAAAATATTGAAGGAATATTGCATGAGAACATTATATAAGTTTAAGGTGTGCATCACGGTTTTATAATGAATTAGAATAGATTCAAATGGGATAAAAGGGATTTATTATATAGTAAAGGAAAAATTTAAATAATGGTGAACTTACTGTATTATATACAGATGTTGATTTACTACAACGTATACCTTAGATCTATTTAATGTTATGGTGCATTGTTCCTTCAAGAAAATCAATTAAAGATAAAAGAAGTAGAACTCAGGTCTTATGGCTACCATGATCACCATTTAAGTGTTCAACTAACTCAGTTTGCTAAGGAAAGGGCTGCTGCTTTCTTAAGCTTTTCAGAATAAAAACCTTTAACTCAGAGCAAAACAAAACAAAAACAAAGTAGGATCCAATGGAACTAATGAAAACAACTCGCTTTTGTGTAGGGCAAAGATTTAGGGACTCTGAGAAAGACTTGAGCTGAGGGTTATTCCAGGAGGGTATACTGGAAACACAAACAAGAATCAATTACTATTATGATTCCAATTATCTGGGGTTGTGGTGTGGGGGAGTTGAAACCATTTCCTTCTTTCATCTTTTGAATGGTGTTGACTAGAGGAGTTGCTCATTAGAGCTATTAGTTGGGAATGTTGAGCAGCTCTGGCAAGAACCTTGCATTCCAGTCTAGCCCTACTCGACCAGGAAGAAGAGGTAAAAACAGGCATTGATCACACATTCCCAACTCTTTGCTACCCACTGGTAAACAGAGAGTGTTTACTAAGATTGCTATAAAAGGTATTTATCTAATTAGAGCGTGTTTTCCCCCTTTTATTAGTAAGCAATTTGACCTCACTTTAGCACATTAAGGAGGTTTTGTAAACCCAACTGCAAGCATATAAATTCTATAATTGTGTAATTGTATATTGGGCACAAAACCACGGATTTTCTTCTATTTTGGCTTGACCATTTTTTTTTAAAGCAATTTAGGGTTTTCTAAGCTAATGCTTATGTGGAGAGTGTTTTTTAAAGCCTAGGCTAATACGTATAATTTAGCCATTCTTTGGTCTTATAACCAACCCGAAAATGACATGAATTCCACACAAACATATATCAACTATTTGTCCTTCTTCATCTTAAAGCCTGGAGATAGTTCTTTTGCTTTATGATGTTTTTAAGGATAGCGGTAGCACAGTATTCTTCAGCATATAAACCACAAAATTCCTCAAATTATCCTCAAATAATTCCACAAATTATTTAAACATCTGTATTGTTTCAGTGTATGACTAGATTTATCTTAATCATATTATATTTCCAAGACAGAATGGGAAAGAAAAGTAAAGATTATATCAACTTGAATATTCACTTTGTTATGTTAAAAATGATATTAGATTGAACCATGTAACATTGACAACATCTGAACCTTTTTTAAATTTACAGTAATTGGAATTTTCTATGGCTCAACTTTTTTTTAGCTTTGCTTGTCCTCCTCTTCATCTTCATTGTCTTTTTTTCCATCCTTTTTCTGGGCAACTTTAGCAGGCTACTTTGTTCCATTAAATTTTCCTTTCAATTTGTAGTCTGAGACTTCTGTCTTCAGCTTTGCAACCTTATTGTTGCAGGGCTGCTTTTCATCATCACTCAACTAATTCCATATCTCACCCAGCTTCATTGTGACTTCTCCAATAGAGATACCAGTATTCTTGGATATTATCTTGGGGTGGAACTCTGAACAGAATAGGAAGAACCTGTGTAATGACCTTTTGGGGGCAGTAGAGAGAGGAGGAAGATGCACTTTATTTATTTTATCTAGCTTTTCTTCTTGATTGTTTCCCTTGCCCCAGGATGCAAACCTAGGTCCTTGGGATGTACATGGACAGTGCACATCTGGAGGCAGAGGACCGAAATAGTACTCTACCAGGGTGCACCCACATTTTGGTTTTTTGAGATCATCTTCAGTCATGCTGACTGTATTATTCATTAGTCAACCTTCATTAAAATGTTAGCTTAGTATTAACAAGGACATCATGAATAACAAAAACTTAAAACCATTATTGATTCACATCTTCAATAAACAATTCCACCACTTACAAAAAGCAGACAAAGACATTATAAGCTACACAGATAACATATTTTACTCACAGTTTTACTACTAGATATCTATGGAACTGTGGGCAAAACAACTAGATTCTCTGGGATTCTCTGCTTCCTTCTCTGACAAATTAATGGCTCATACTAGAACTCAAAAAAATAAATTGCCACTAATCAAAATTAGGACAAATTGCAGACAACAAGTCTATTTTATGTTAAGCCAGTTTAGATCTATGCTGATAAATAGATGATAGTATTGCATTTTATATACTCTAAGAAATCTTTCAGTGCATTGAAGTACACAATAAAAAGTAGATTCATCAATTAATCAAAGATAATAATTAACACTATAAATGAGAATAATGACTAACTTGTGTAAATATTATTAGTCACACACTTAAGTATCTTTCACACATTATTTCATATTAATTCTCATACCATATACATGAGCAATGTTGTGCAAATGTGTAGCAAACAACTATCCGATGGGATAAAAAGTACTGGTTTATAGTGTTTATTGATTTTCATGGTGTAAATATTTCCATTTTGGTTGGCTTTAATAAACATGGGGAGCTTGAAAGAGATGTGTGGTAGCACATTATTTCCATCATACTGATATAATAGACATATCCTAAAGAATATATATGCAAGTGTGGCAAGATACTGCATGTAGGTGGCCATATTCATATTGTCATTAGCCGAATACACTGAAAGTTTAAATGTCTCCCCTAGGTAACAACAACACTTGCCGTTTATTGAGCAACTATTATATGGCAGGTATGCCTCCTTGATTCTTGCTATTATCTCATTCCCCCACCCCAAATTCTAGCACTATCTCCATTCCCAATATGAAAAAAAGGAGACAAAACAGAAAACCAAAAAAAAAAAAAAAAAAAAGAGTTCAGAGAGTTCTAGTAATCTGCATTGATCCATACACCTAATGTTCTGGACCCAGGATTAGAATAAGACTTAATCTAATGCCCATCTGTTTTACACTATGCCATTAATTTTCAAATTATATTCTAAGGAATTCTAAACATCCTGTCAAGATGTTCAAGATAGTTGAGGGGCTTGAGGATGTGCAGGGTAAGACAAAAGAGAGAAGACACAAGGTCATTTCTATCTTTGTTCATGTCTTGTCTGTCCACGCACTCCTCCCTCCCCCCATTTTAATCATAGTAAACACTTTATTTTCTTTATTACTGGGATCCATATATTATTTTTGAGCTTTAAAAAAAGTTCATATATCATTCTGCTAGGGTATGCTTTATCCACTGTCCTGACAACATCTCAGCAACAGTCTTTGTCCAATTGTAACTAATTGACACATACAATATTACTCTACTCTTCAGTTAAAGAATGACTAATAAAAATACACGTCTTTAAAAACATAATTATAGATTCAGAAATGCTCTGGTAGAAATTGATTATTCATACGCATTGAGGCTGATTCATCAGAAAGGGAAAGGTGTCTGGGCTATTGCTTTTTTCTTTCTCTCAGAAACTGAATTAGGTTGTGACAAGATGAGCAATTGCTGTGTGATGGACGTGGTTAAACAGATTTATTCACTTTCGCAAGGATCATTTTCTCAATCAGAGGTAATGGGATTGACTTTCAAAGAAGGATTTGTTCACTTCTTTTTCTCATTTTTAATCACTACGAAAATTGAAGATTTATAACCTTATATCTTTCTGTTGGGTATAACTGCTTGGAAGTCTAAACAGAGATAAGCTTCTATTTGCTTTTTTCTTTCCACAATGTTATTTTTTTTCAATGTGAAAACATTCGTCAAACTATTTCTTGTTTTGTTCATGGTGTCCTTGGAGATTTTCCTTTGTGTATGTATGTGTAGAGTCATACATTAGCTAAGAGGTGTCTCAGTGTAAAATGAGCAATGGGAGATAGTCTTCTCCAGTATCTCAGACTATAAAATCTTGGAATAATTAATACTGCAGGTGCTTGGTGCAAGAGGAAGCTACCCTTGGGCAAATTATTTGTTCATTTCATTCACCCAAACGGCAAACACCAATATTAATCAGTCTTTTATGAGTAACCAGAGAAGGGAATCAGAGATATTCAGATACAAATTAGTAAATGCTTGGCAAGGAGATTATAAAATAAATGCAAACCTGTGATATGAAATCAAAGTTTTAGAAATTTAGGGTTCCTTCCATTTTGGAATTCTGTGATTGTAAGTTATATATTTAGATCCAGAGGGAAAATGAGGCACTGAACTCATGGTAATGGTTGGATGTTTCTATTTGCTAGGAAAAATACTGATGGTATATGGAGGAATAGATATTAATTTAGAACAGAAAGTTGCCAAAAGGGTTTGTGAGATGCTTTATCATAAAATGAAACTGAGAAAATACATTCTGGGGGAGACATAGATATAATTTTATGTTCCTGGGAGAAGTCGCAAGTTTGTTCATAGTGAAGTGGGTTTTGTGTTTTTGTTTTTTTCTTGGTTGCTTTCATTGAGCTTCAGGGGAAAGCAGATAGGAAAACGGTGATGGCTTGGAGAAGAAAGGAAGATTAATTGTGGAAGCCCCTCTCACCCCCAGTGCCTCTGAAAATTATAATGGGGATCCCTATAAGAGGTACCTTTACCAGTGAGCAGAAAGCCTATACAGATCCAAGAGAGGTACAAGCACAGTACCTAGATGATCAGACCAGAGAAATAAGAGAGCATGAAGGGGGGTAAAGATGTTCTCACTTGTGGATTACACTTTGTATATGACATTTTTCTACAGCGTGTCAAATCTAGTTGCAAGTGTGGAGCAACAGGCCTGCTGAAGTCTAAGCTTTTCTATATGCAGGAATAGTAGATACTCACTACCATGTAGAGGATGATACTCCAAAATAACTAGGGAAAGCTCTATTGTTGAATTGAAAATTCAAAAAGTAATTGAAATAATGTTAGTTACTAATGCCAATAAATAAATACACACTAATGAGGCATCTAGTAGGCATGGCACACAGGTTCTTTCCTTTCAATGTGAACTATCACACCACCTCATTTGACCCTCAAAACAACCTCATAATGAAGAGGAAATTAAAGTTCCTAGGGGTTCAGTAGCTTACTCAAAATCACACAGTTAGATCATAATCCTACAGTTAAACTTACATGTCTGTATCCAAACCTAAGACTTTTCAAACCTTTTCTCATCACCCCCTCAAATAGAAAGTTAGATGGATACAGGAAACTTTATGGGGATAGCTAACTTCATGGCAGAAATAAAACCATCTTACAGGATTGTCTTCCCTTTGCTATTACAAGGATTTTTTCCAAATGTTCTAAGGAAGTATTGACTCATTTAGCTGAGGGAATAAAAAATATGTGTTGCTCTTTGATATTAATGTATAAATTGTTTATTTAAAAATAAGATCAATAATTATAACTTACAATGAATATCTGACTTTTAGATAATTTTTCTTTGCTGAATATTGGATACAGAATCATTTTCCCACAGAAAAGGTGAAAAAAGTAAAATTAATTGAGTCAACAGCAGCTTAATTTATTGTGCTTTCCTTTAGAGTATAAAACAAATTGCCCACTTTTAAATTTGAGTACAGAGAACAGTTTTTCATAAGAACAAATAATACTAAATAGTTTAGTTCTTTATGAAAGCTGGTCAAGTATAAGATGTGGTAGGAGAAATATTTTAAGAAGGGAAGAACTGTCTAAGAGACCCTGTATCTGAAAAGCTCTGTGGACTGTGTTCTAGTCTCAGAGCCTGGGGAAACTATAGAGATTTAGAAACCACAGAAAATATAGAAGTTTTATATTCTGAAAATGTCATATTATAGATGAGGAAATGAAGTCTTACCAATTGCAAATGACCTGGTGATCATCAAACAAATAATAGAGAACTTGAAATGTCTTGTGCTTCGGTCATTTAATTTCTAGATGCCTCACTTTCCTACACTGTGAAATGAAGGACTAGGAAGTGATCTGATATCATGGAAGGAATAGTTGACTTAGGGACTGATATCCTGGGTTTCAGCTTTCTTCTCCAATACTGTTACCACTTGATCTCTAGCAAGTCCATATCTCTTCCTCAGTTACCACAAATTCTAAATGTGAAGTTAAAGTTTTTGTCCAAGTAAAGAGGTGTTGAAAGAAACTAAGAAAATATTGTGCAGGCAAGAACTTCAAAAACTGTGAAGCACTTCAGAGGAACAAAAGAATTAGAAAAATGGCGATGAAGTCCTCTTGCTCCCAAATTCTATTTGGAAGAGAGAGTTTGATTTGGAAAGAGTGGAAGAGGTTATACTGACAGAAGGGGAGTCAAGTTATGAAGATTAATAAATGGCAAGATAAGAATTTAGATGGCTTTTAAAAAGTTAAGTGTGCAGTTGGTCAAATTGTCAAACAAAATACAAGAAGGCCAGTTAAATTTGATTTTGAGATAACCAAGAGATAATTTGTTAGCATTAACATGCCCCAAATAGTGCATGAGACAAATAATGCCAACAAGTTATCTGTTGTTTATCTGAAATCTAAATTTGACTGGGTATCCTCTATGGTTTTCTCCTAAATCAGGCAAACCAAACAAAGGTGGGCTTTCTGTGAAGGGTACTACTAAGTGACAAGAAGGCAATGGTTCAGGTACTTTTGCAGGTAGATGGGGATCGGATCAGAAAGAAATAGAAGCAGGGAGACTTTTCTGGTTTGAATGTCCCTCAAAACAGTGAAAGAATTTATTATTTAAAAAATAGCCTTCATTATTTGTTTATAATGCCATATGCATTTTAGGTTATATAAATAGACCGAGGTCTATGTGTATTTCACACTACACCCACCACCAGTTTCAGTGCCCTTTACCATCACAGTGTTCCAACCTTTTTTCCCTTGTTCCCTGCCCTCTCCTACCCACCTGGTAGCCATAGTCTTGAGTTCTGTGGATTTTGTTGCAATTTGCATATTCATTTGCTTTGTTTCTTTATAGCCAGCATATGAATGAAGCCATTCTATTCTTTTTTCATTCTGGCTTTTTCCTGCTTAGCATAATCACCTCCAATTCCATTCAGGTAGTTGCAAAATGCATGATTTCATCTTTTCTAATGACTGCATAGAATTCCATTGGGTATATATACCACAAGTTCTTTATCGAGTCATCAGTTGATGGGAATTTAGGTCCTTTCCATGTCTTGGCTATTGTAAATGTGCTGCTATGAACAGAAGGGTGTAGATTTTTATCCTGATTAGTGTTTTTGTGTTCTCTGGGTATAGGTCTAGAAGTGGGATTGCTGCATCAAATGGTAATCCACCTCAAAGAAATATTTTAAGAGCAGTAATTTATATGGGAGATGAGGCCAGGAAACTTGGTGGGAAAAGTAGGGAAGTGAAATTCACTCTAAGGGTTCATTATGTAAATAAGTGCTACAGGCAGTGGGGGCTATATTCCACTGGTTTCAATGAAAAACTTACAGAATGCTAGGGCACTTATCCACCAACTCCAAGCACTCCTCTATTGATTAAGGTTTGTCCCTGGGGATGAAGGGGTTAGAATATGATAACCCAAAGTATTCCGCTTTGACATAAGTATTATTTTTGAGCTGAAGGCAATTAAAAAATAGTACAAATAGGATAAAAAGCTCTCTACCATTTTCCTATTTCTGTAAGAGCAGAACATAAATTTCTTTCTTCCCTTTCTATTCTCTTATAACAAAAGGGACAGAACTATTCTTAAAACACTGAATGTAACTCTGGAGTCTTATCAGCCAGAGACAACTCTGATAGGAATCTGTATAATAAACCTTACTAAATAATAACCCTTGTCTACGTTTATTTTCCCCACATATTTACCTTATTTTCTTCATATATCCCACAAATTAGGGCCCCTATAAACTCAAAATTACACTTATCATATAATTTCTCCACAAATTTATTACAGCCTATTATATTTTCTTAAGTTAAAATCATCTATATGCCTCTAAAACAGACTTCAGGGTTTTCACTTCCTTTTCTGTGAGACCACATACAATGTAAATATATTAACAACAAATAAAATTTGTGTATCTTTGGCCCTGTCTTTGTCAATTTAATTTGCAGTGCCCCAAACACTAAAGTAAGAGTAGACAAAAATATTTGTCATTCCTATGCAGAGAAAAGTCTAAGACAATAAGGTTTAGAACAGTTTAGGCCATCTGAGGTGGGCTGTGTTGGTAGTAGTCTGTTCAGCACAGCCATAGTCTAAAAAAAAAGAGGAGAAAAAAGCGGTGTAATATGGACACCCAAAACATCTAAAGAAACTATAAAGAGGACACTGATGCAGTGCAGAAATGACAAAGTTTATAGTCAGATATGTTATTTATTTGTTCCAAAAATATTTACTAACTACCTACTATATGCAAAACATTTTCTAAAACTGGGAATTCAAAGAAAGATCATATATTTCCTGCTTTTAAGGAACTTTCAGTATAATAGGGGAAAATGTGAAAAATAAATATAGTAATTTGAATGTAGTATGCAAAGTAATATCAGTATATTTAGGGTATTATCGAAATAAGAGCAAGTGCTCAGAAAAGAGCAAAAAGAAAAAACAACACAAGTAAAAATATTTTACAGACTAATCATTTACATTAGGTAAATTAATAACTCTCCCCTCTCTTTTATATCCAGCAGCCAAATATGAATCCAAGATTTTGAAAGGGGTTGACTGAGAAATGACAGAATCTATAGAACTAGGAAATTGGGAAGATGAGCTTGTTTGTTGTTGAATAACAGAGTTTTTTTCTAGACAGAATAAGTTGGAAGTAGTTAGGACCTGCAAAGATATCTGCGAGATCCTTGAAGATGAAGGGCTGATGTTTGTTTTGAAGGTCAGCACTTGAAATCATCTGAGAATCTGGCAGGCTTGGAGGAGAGTGGATGGCAGCCGGGGGCATAGTATACTCAATGAGTGAAATACTGTCAAGAGAATCAAGTTGGTGCCTTAGAAAGCATTTGTGACTACAGGTCAAGAGGGCAAAGAAATGATATAGGGATTGAGACTGAGGAGTCAGAGGTGTATGTGAAGCTTTTCGGAATTTCAAGAAGAAGACTGATGTAAGGAAGTAAAGCAAGTTGGGTGATCATTCAGTAAACACTAAACCAATCTGATCAAATTAAAATTAAATGGACAATCGCTTAGTTGTAATATAAGGATACTTAGAGACAATTCAATTATTAGACTGGCAAGAAGCAAAACAAAGTTACATGAGGTAAATGTAGCAAAGAATGAATGGCTGCTATCACTAGCATATGCCACAGCCTACCAGAAGGGAGGCAGGGTTAGTAAGTTGCAGAGATATATTTTTCTTCCATAGCCTGGAAAAGGTATTTGTTTGATGAATGATCCCAATAATCACGTGTGGTGGACACTCCCATGCACCATCTAGATACCTTTTTGGTGAAAAACTTCTTGTCCCAGATGCTGAGAATCATCCATACACAGTTTGTAATGGGCCCTTTAGGGATTGAGAGTTGTTAAACTCCAGTTTAAAGCCTACTACTGAGGGATGTATACCAATGACCAATGGAGAGGAGAATATAAAGCAGTGGCTATCTAACCTCAGCTGGAATCCCTCTGCGAGACTGCTTTTGCTGCAGGCTGTCTGTCTGTGCCTACCTCACAATTTCACTTTCTCTGCTCAGTTTTGCTTTTTTTCACTTCCTTCCGCAAGACACTGCTTAAGAAACCTACAGAATAAGGTCCATCTAAAAATCTGCTGCCAAGGGGAACCCCCTGTGACATCAGGCAATCTACCTTTTTCAGTTTAGAGTGTCTGTAAGAAATAGACAACTCCATCTGAACTGGCTTAAACAATAAGGAACCATTGTCATCTCATGTAATCGGAAGTCCTGAGGTGGGATTGTTCCAGGGTTAGTTGATCCAGTGACTCACTAAAATCAAGGTTTCTCTTTCTTCTCTGCCATCTTCAGTATGATGGCTTTCTACATCAGGCTAGCATCCTTTCAGTAACAAGACGGCATCAAAACAGGTATGAAAATGTCCTGGAAAGAAAAAAAAACACTGATACTTCCCAGGTGAATCTTTTTAAAGAGAAAGACACTTTTTCTTCTACACCCTCTGACAGACCTCCCTAGAGTCACTAGACAGAACTGGGGTTCACACCTCACTCCAAAACCATTCCTGGCAGGGGAATGAGATGACCATTATTTGCAGAGTGAATCAAAATTTGCTCCTGAATCTTTTGAGGAAAAAAAATATAGAGTAACTACATTGCCACACCCTTGAATATGTGTATTCAGCATTTTCCTTCTAAGTAATTAACTTTACATAACTTAAAATCTAGGTTAGGTAGCTGGAGGGAATTGTTATTTTTATATAAAGCACCTGGATGGGCCTTCTGTGACTCTTCTTGTAAGGGCAATGAAATGACTTTTCTTTCTTTTTTTGCCATTGATTGGGATATAGGGTGCTGTTTTGTAACTATTATTGAACTTATGGTGATTTGGATACACATATACGTTCACCAGAGCTTGAGTTCAGTGAAAAGCAGAAGCACCTGATATCCTGTACCAATTTTAGTGAATTTAGAAAGAAGAGCTAAGGACCTCATTGTCAAATAAGTTAGTCACAAAAGGACATTATACTGTATGATGTGACTTACATGAAATATCTAGAATAACAGACTCACAGAGAAGAAAATAAAATGGTGGTTGCCAGGGACTTGGGGGAAGGGGAAATAGGAATTTTTTGTTTAATGGGTATTGTTACATTTTTGGAAGAAGAAAACATTCTGGAGATGAATGGCATCAATGGTTGCACAACAGTGTGAATGTACATTGTATCACTTAATTGGGCACTTAAAATGTTTAAAGTGATAAATGTTATCTATATATATTTTACCACATTTTTTAAAAAACACATTTTTAGGGAGTACTTGTAGGAAGAAAACTCAAGAGGTGGAGGTAAATCTTTTTTTCTAGAAAAATCTTAATCACTCACTGGAACTGCTTTAGCTTATAAACACCTACTGTAAGCATCTTTCATTGTGTTACATTTATAAAATTGAGTATTTTAAATGATGTATAGCAAAATTAATTCTAAAGAGGTTTGATTTAAAGTGGTTGATTATTACTAAATAAAATTCCATTATTTTAATAATAGATTCCAGTTTTCCTATTCAGAAGACAAGATGAGTGACTTATTTAAATCATATGCCCATATTCATGTAATTTTCTGAATTAGGTGAAAATAATAAACTGTTAGGGCAAAACGATCATAATTGGAAGAACATATTAATGTATATTAATAATGTGACTGGTATTTTTATAAATCTCATCCCTAACCAAAGAATGACACTATAAATAAATTCAAACTTATCTTCTGCTCAGAAAAGAATACTCCATTGAAATTTTTAGCTTTTAAGGCCATAAAGTTATATTCATCTATTGATGTAGAGCACATTTCTTGTTATTTCTAAGGACTTTTTGAAACTCGGTGAGTCTGTGATATGTTGATTCTCAAAAATACTTCAAAAGAGCTAAGGATTCTAGGTGAGGAATTACAGCATCTGAGTGAAGCACAGAAATAAGAAAAAAGACAATATTTGAAGGTAAGAGAGATAGATTCACCATCCCTAGATGTAGAGTCCAGACGAGTTCCCAGGGACCCATGCTCCCAGCTGGTTCCCATCGGCCCCGTCTCTAAGTCAACTACTGTGAAACCAAGTTCCCTAACCAACCCAGCACTACACTAGCCCCCATGGACCAAGACCCTGGGCTTGGTGCCTGGTTAACCTCCGTGGACACAGGATCAAAGTGCTCACGCAGATGCAGTTCCTAGTTCCATCATCATAGATTCAGGCCCACCCCAGTGGATCCAACTCTAGGTCCCTCACTTGCTGACTGAACCAGGATGATGCCCTTGTACCCAAGCACTAAGACTGACGACATGTTGACCCAGGCACCATGCTCACCCATGAATCCAGCAACAAGTTTGCCCATAGACACCAGATGGCTTACATGTAATCACTAGATAGGATGACTGGTGAAGGGCTTTACCAATTTTTAAAGATTAGAACAGGGGCCTACTTTTTCAAATGTGCAGATACCAACACAGGATCATTAATAACATGACATCTACCACCGTAGGACACTAATAAAATTCCAATGACTGAAGAAATGGAGGTCCATAAACTGCCTAAGATAAATTCAGAATAATTCTCAAAGAAATTCAGTGAACTACAAGAATATGCAGATAGATGACTAAATAAAATTAGGAAGACAATGCATGAAAACAATGAGAAACTCAACAAAGAAATAGAAACCATTGAAACAAACCACATAGCAATCCTAGAGTTGAAGAATAGAGTGACTCTTCTTACACCACTTACAAAAAATATCTTGAATTAAAGCATTGATTAAATGTATGATCTGAAACTGTGAATATATTATAAGAGAACATAGGGGGAAACTTCCTGACCTTGGTCCTGGAAACAAGCTTTCCTTTATGACACCAAAAGTATCAGCAACAAAAGCAAAAATCAACAAGTGGTACTAAATTAAAACAAAAACATTCTGCACGAAAGGAAACAGTCAACAAAATGATAAGGTAACACCTATGGAATGAAAGAAAATATTTACAATCATCTATATGTGAAGGGGTTAAAATCTAAAATATATAAGGAACTCATACAAGTTGATAGAAAAACTAAGCAATCTGATTTTTAAATTGGCAGAGGACTTGAAAAGACATTTTCCCAATGAAGACATACAAATGATCAACAGGTACCTGAAAAGATACTCATGATTACTAATCATCAGGGAAGTGCAAAAGAAAACCACAAAGTGATATCTCACCTCATACCTATTGGACTGGCTATTATAATGAAAATTCAAGAGATGACAAGTGCTGGCAAGGAAGCGGAGAAAATGAAACCTTTGTGTGCTCTTGATAGGAGTATACATTGGTCCACCCACTATGGAAAACAATATGAAGGTTGTGAAAAATATTAAAAATAGAACTAGCCTATGATCCATCAATTCCACTCAAGATTATATATCAGAAACAAATGAAAGTACTGTGTCAAAGATATAGATATAAGTACCCCATGTTTATTTACAATAGCCAAGACATTGAAGCAACCTAAGTGTGCATTGATGGATGAATAAATAAAATGTGGATATGGAATATTGTTCAGTCAAAGAAAAAAAGGAAGCTATGCTTTTTGTGATAACATGGGTGAAACTTCCTACAGACATTCATTCTGCTGTGGAATAAGTCAGAGAGAGAAAGAAAAGAACAAATACTACATGCTCTCACTTATATGTGGAATATTAAAAAGCCAACTCTTAGAAACAGAGAGTAGAATGGTGGTTGGAGAAAATATAGGAGACGTAAGTCAAATGGTATAAACTTCCATCTGTGAGATGAACAAATTCTGGGGATTTAATGTATATTGACTATAATTAACAATATTCTATTATATATACTTGAATATTGCTAATAGAGTAGATCTTAATTGTTATCACCACAAGAGTAATGGTAATTATGTGAAGCGATGAAGATGTTTATGAACTTTATTTTGGTAATCATTTCATAATCTATAAATTTATCAAATCATCACATTGTATGCCTTAAAATTATATATGATAAGAGTCAATATCTCAAGAAAGCTGGAAAAAAAAACAAAAAGAAAAGAAAAAGGAAAACCAGCTGTAGGCTGGTCAATTTTTTACAAATGGCCATCAGAAAGGAGTCCCGGTGGTGAGTGATGGGTGAAATGCACAAAAACTGAGGCACATATTCAATATCATAAAAAGCATATAGCAATGTTGTCTATAGTGACCTAGCAGATAAGGCAGTTAAGGCTACTGGACATAGTCCACATGCATTCCAAGGACCCAGAGTCCCGGGGACAAAACAAGATGAACAACTAAATAAAATAAAGTGCTTCCTCCTCCTTTCTTACAGTCTGCCTGCCTTTGCTTGCTTATTCCTGCTTGTACCTTTCCTTAAAAAAAAGCATATAGCAATGTAAACAAAATAAATTTCAAAAAATTTAAAGGAGAAAAATGAGGCTCAATTCATAGTATTTGCCAATTCACATGGTGTAAAATCTCTCACTACGGTCAATTTTATACTACTAACATGATGTCACTGAACGCAAAGTGGGGAAAAGATGTGGAAAATTGGTTCTAATAAGCACTAGCTCCAACATATTACCAATAAACATTCCGATTTGCTTGTGAATAGAGCTATTCATCTCTTGTTAATGGCCAAGATTTATTCTAAGCCAGGTTGGCAGTTAGCAGACTTATAGGTGGTGGAACACATACAATAAAGTGCTCTGTGGTTCGGTTGTGGTTCTCTAACAGTGGATGCTGTCTAATACAGTATTCCTATTAGACTGATGAATAAATCTCTAACGATGTGCTAAAGAAAAATTAAAGGCTGAATGAAGATAGGTCTCAATGATAACAAAAATAATTGCCATCATTATACCCATAGAGTAAAACTTAGTAGTCCAGTTTACTTTTAAGTTGATCAGAATTTATAATCCAATATTGTATACCTAAATCTCCTTTTTTTTCTTATTTTTTAAATTACAAACAATAATGTAAGGTAGTCCACTTTAAACTGTTATATGTAGATAGATTTCACTGAGTGAGAAATAAAAATTCTGTTCGACTTTAAAAAAAGGAAATGACTCTCAGTACTGAAAAAAGACACATTTTAAGGGAAGTTCAACATCATTACGGGGCAGCATAATAAATCAGTATTTCACATTTTATAAACTTAGAGACCACTATTATAGATTCAAATACCCCTACTATAATGATCTGCCCTACTTATTTCCATTATCTCAATTAAGCCAATAAAAGATAATGGCATGACAGATAATGCCCAGTTAGAATTTTGAGAATGCAAGAACAACATAAATAAATGATTGGGGACTGCCTTAGACAATTTTCTGTAGCAATAAAGAGAAAAATATTCAGGCTACCTGAAACATGACCAGTATAGCAGGTTTTGTCAATATCCATTTTTATCCTTGGTACTCAGTATTCCTACTAATGGGGTATCACTTCAATATCATAGGATTATCTTCCTGGGAGTTTTACTTTTGCCATAGGAATATGTCCATTCCATGCAAAGGGCAGGCAGAAGTCGGGAGCAGTCACTTATCAATGATGATTAGGACTGGTAAATATATGCTTTTTTCCCCCTTAGGTAGATGGCTGAGTTGCCCTTATCTGTCTTTCAGGGGTCACCAGACTGATTGAGCCCCAGTTACCTATAGCAATAACTTACGTATAATTCATTCCCTTGTCTGTGTTAATTCTCTACTCCTTTACCAGTACTTCCTAGGATAACTTCCCCCAAAACTACCCATATTGAAATTTTGTTCTAAATCTGCTTCAGAGGAAACTTCAATTAATATAACCAGTAAGGAGAAAATTATCTCATAGGAAAACAAAAACTGGTTCTTGAATGAGACTCAACTTCATGACAAATGTGTTTGGCATTAGGATCTCAGGAGTATTCATTATTAGATTTCACCATTTCATAAAACATGCTAGGTTTCCTTGTGAGTCTCTTCTCTTCTTCCCCTAAAGTAATTTATCATACCCTATTTTGCAGATCTTTTCTCAACTTTGGAGCTCCTACTTATTCATAAATTTGAATTACTCATTATGTTGACTCATTTATGGCCTATCATGACCATCCCACTTCTCTCTACTTCATGAAATTTCAGTTTTAGGCTCACTGTTAATCATAGGAGTCTATTTTCATTTTTAATTCAAACGGTGGAGAGTGAAATTTTAATATACTCAATCTTTGAGCAGAGCTTATTACAATAGTGATTAGTGATTCAAGTTAGGCATCATCCAATCCAGTATGCCTACATCACAGTGAAAGAGACACTGTTAATAGTTAAGTAAGGACAAGTCTAAATCAGGAATGTCCTGGGAAATTTGGGATGTATGGCCACCTGGGTATATGACACTGATCAATTTATACTGACTTTTCTAAGATTAGTTGTTCATGATTATCAAATTAGCCATGAACTTTGTATATGTGCAAGGGGGTTGGAGATTGCTGGCACATGTTTGTCAGTTAAAAAGACCAATGCTTTTCTAAGGAAATGAAAAAAATGGTCATTGTTAAGTTCTTGAACAATAATTCTATAGCATTATAATGATCACTATGTATCACCAGTGATTCTCATACCAAAATTGGAGAATGACTAAAACAATTCACTTTTTGATGAAATGTTAGATAACATTCTAAGAAGGAAAGACAACTTGGTCACGAATTAAACTATGGCTTATTTTTTAAGACATTTATTAAAACATCATTCTCAAAAAAAAAAAAACATTTCAAGTCAGTATTGATGAAGTTGCCATAAAGAAGCCTATTATATCCAGTGAGTATTTGGATTTTCTAAAATAAATATTGTGAGCCATTGATATCTCAGCTTGGCAACACTGACTGGAATAAAATTGAAATTAAGACATTCAGAAGTATATTTCATGGCTGCCTCAGATACAATGTATAGGAAGGGAAGTCCCTGAAATTACCAAGGGAGTAAATTACTTCTTTAAATGTCTCATATATCTGAAAATTAAATGAAAGTTTTTTAGAACAATGTAACAGAATTGAGAGCCCAGAAGTAAACCCACACATATACGGACAATTAATTTTTAACAAAGGAGCCAAAGGCTTACAGTGGGGCAAAGGCAGTTTCTTCAATAAATGGTGTTGGGGAAACAAGATAGCCACATGCAAAAGATGGAAACTAGATCACTATCTAACCCCATACATAAAAATTAATTCAAAGTAGATTAAAGACTTAGATGTAAACTCAGAAACCATACAATACTAAGTGAAAACACTACTGTGCATTGACCTAAGAGATGTCTTTGGGAACTCAACTCCACTATCAAGGGAAATAAAATCCAAAATAAATAAATGGGATTACATCAAATTAAAAAGCTTCTACACAGAAAAAGGAACTCATCTTAACGAAAAGACACCCTACTGAATGGGAGAAGATATTTGCACATCATACATCTGACAAGGGTTTAATATCTAAAATATATAAGGAACATATAAAACTCAAAAACCACCCCCCTAACAATCTAATTTAAAAATGGGCAGATGATGTTAATAGACGCTTCTCTAAAAAAGTGATACAAATAGCCGAGAAGCACTAAAAAGATGTTCTACTTCTCTCATCATTAGGGGAAAGGCAAATCAAAACAACAATGAGAATGGCTATCATACAAAAGAAAGGAAACAAGTGCTGGAGAAGATGAGGAGAAAAGAGAAATTGCATACGCTGTTGATGGGAGTGTAAAATGGTATAACCATTATGGAAAGCAGTATGTAGATTCCTCAAAAAATTGAGAATGGAAATTTCATATGATCCAGTTATTGCTCTACTGGGTATTTACCCTAAAAACACAACAGCGCTTACTCGTGGAGATATATTCATCCCCATGTTCACTGTAGAGTTATTTACAATAGCCAAGAACTGGAAACAATCTAAATGCCCATTGAGAGATGGGTGGGTAAAGAATATGTGATATTCATACACACATATACACATAATTGAATACTACTCAGCTATCAAAAAGGTAAAATCCTGCCATTCGTGGATGGAACTGGAGGAAATTATGCTTAGGGAGGAAAGGAAAAAGAAAGACATCATATAATATCACTTATATGTGGTATATAGAAATATCACACACATGAATGAACTAAATTAAACAAAAACAGACTTTTAAGAAAATGAGCTAAATCATACAATAGAGTTTTATTCAAAAAAGTGTTGGGTATAGGAAGAGATGGGGAAAGAAGTGGGGCAAATGGGATAAAGAGGGCTATTAGTTTAGTGAAGGAAAAAAAGAAAGAGGCAGACTTAATTGTATTATATACATAGTTTACTATGATGCATATCTTAAACTTAGTTAATGTTACAATTCAATATTCCTTCAATAAAATCAATTAAAAATAAATAAATAAGTAAATTAAAGTTTGTCCATTGTTATGTATCAGTGTGTCATGCAAGATTTATTTTACGTTGATTTTATAAATATAATACAATATAATATATAGATAGATATATAGTTATTTCAGTAAGATTATAGAGATCTATTTCTTTCTATGGAGTTTCAGACAGACTAGGTAACTAAGCTTTTATTTTACTACAGGGTAACAAAAAATATAAGTTTTCAGTGACTCTGGGTATGTTGAGTGCTGACTCGATGGGGTCATGATCAGTGAATTTCATCTTGACTACTTTTGACTCTAAATATGATAAATGAGCAAACTGAGCTAAATCAAACTTTACAACTGGACTTTGCTGGGCTATGGATCTCTAAGGGTCAGTTGGGACAGGAGAGGAAGAAAGAAAAGGAAAGCAGAAAAGATTGCCTTTCCTGTCTCAAGCACTAAAATTTCAAGTTTCCAACATGTTTCAGTCAAATGATGGGTTTGAAGTTCTCCATGCCCATGGCTTCACTAACCCTCTCTAAATAGATAAGCTTCTATTTTGTATGTCCAAATGAGATTCCTCCTCTGAGCACTCAATAGGATGGATGGTCCAAAAGTCCCTTACATTCAACATGTCTGAGTCCGAATTCTTGATCTCCGACAACTAAATGGCCTCTTGCTGTGTTCCTTATCTCAGTTAATCACATCAGTATCCTCAAAAACTAGGTGTTATCCTAGACATCTTCTACTTCCTTACTTCAATTCATCCTTACCTCCATATTCTGAGTTTGACATTTAATGTCCTTCAATGGTTTCACTTCTCTCCATTTACCAACCTAGTCTAAAGTACTATCATCTTTTGTGTGGATAATGGCAACAATTTTCTAATTGATCCTTCCACTTCTTTTCTGAATCCTCACCTTCTTTCAATCCCTTCTTCATATTAGCACATAGATCTTTTTAAAAACTAAATTTCACTTTATTACATCCTTTATTAAAGTCCTTCAGTAGCTTACCACTGTCTTTAGGATAGAAACTAAAGTCTTTACACGGTCTATATAGTAATTGCATGGTCTTTCCCATATTTCTTTCTCAACACCATCTCATCTCATATTCTTTCTTCCTTTTTTTTTTTTTTCAGGTACTTGAATGTTCCTTTCAGGTCCTTGTACAAATCATGGTCTCTTCTGTCTCAGGACATTTGCATATCTTGTTATCTTTATCTGAAATGCTTTTTTGCTCCATTCCATAGCCGTATACCTTACCTGGTTATTTCCTAGTCATCAAAGTTCATTTGGGGGTCATAGTCCTGTTATTTGCACTATTATAATCACATTAATTTCCTTCATCACACTAAGTCATAGTATCAGTGTATTAATAAGTGAATTTTCCAGTAGTTACAACTCTGTGAGAATGAGTCTGTGGCAGACTGGATTTTCAAAAGTTGGTTGCAATTATATCTCCTATCATACATGATATATTACAATGAGACCTTGAGACTTCCCCATCAAGAGATGGAGTTTGATTCTTCTCCCTCTGAATTTGGGCAGACCTATGACTGCTTGGCCAATAGAGTATGCCAGAAGTGACACTGTGTGACTTTTGATACTTTCACTTAGAATCCTCAGGCACCAAATAAGAAATTTGACTATCCTGAGGCTTCTGTGCTGTGAAGAAGCCAAGCCATATGTAAATTGCACATATAGGTATTCTAGTTGACAGTTCTAGTCTTCAAACAATTCTATCCAGATGCTAGACATACAACTTAAAAGGCCTCTGATAATTCCAATATCTAGTTGTCCCCAGCCATTGAGACTTCCCAGTTGTGGGACCAGACATCATGAAGCAAAGATACTCCTACTATGCTCCTGTCAGAACTACTGACTCATAGAATCAATGAGCAAAATAAAATAGTTACTTGAAGCTGCTAAATTTTGATGATTTGTTACTCAGAAGTTAAAGAAAGTTGGTAAAGCCTAGTGGCCTAGTGGATAAGTCTGGCCCCTCCAGCTATCACAGTCTACATACACCCCAGTGCATTGGTTTTACAACTAGGGACTGGGAGGATGTGGGGTGGTGGTTATAGGTCAACCAAGATAAATAAACAAATAAAATAAATATTTTTTCCTCCTCTCTCTTTCTGCCTACCTACCTCTACTCACCTTCATTCCTGCCTGTACTTTTCCTTAAAAAAAGAGTAAATGAAGGGGAGTGCCCTGTTTGTCTTTCTTGTAGAGGAGTCCAACTGCCTGACATAATGTTAGTGATATCTAGTAGATGCCCAAAACATTATTCACGGAATGAATGAATAAATGCCCAAGACTGCTTAAGTTATACTCCCAATACCTTGAACAAAGTTATTTTCCTTCTTTCTTTATGAAACAATATACATCTTTTAATGGTCACTTGTAGAATTTTTAATCAACACTTTTAATGAGTTCTGTATAAATCTATATATAACATAAAATCTCATGAAAATCAATGAGCCATTATCAGACTGCAAAATTTTAACAAACTATCTAACTGAGTTCTTGTAAAGTTTTTTTTTACAAGTATATTTGCTAACCAGTTTCTTTACCTGCCTATTCATCTCTTTATTCCTATCAAGGATTTAGTGATCTTTAAATGATGGTGGCAAGATCACTATCCTCATATATTAACTGAGGCCACTGAGAATCTGACTTTAAATATTGACTATATCAAAAGGAAATAAAGTTGCCAAAACAGGGAAATCATTATTTTCAATCTATTTAAAGACAAGGTTTAGTGTAGCTGCTGAAGGGAGCATCTTTAAAAAGGTAGAAAAAGTCCTTTCTATGTGGACAAAAATCTTTTAAGCTGCCAGAAGGTGACACATTTAAGGAATTATTGGTAGACCTTCCTGTATATTATTACATCTTTTTAAAAAGTAAATCTGTAAGTTCTGTCTATTCTATTAAATGGTGATTCTATGTGGAAAGGAAGTGAGGCCAAAGGAAAATCTGGGGCCAAAAGAGGGAATTCAGCAATGGTTTTCCTCCCCCCCAAAAGTCCAGTTTGCAGAAAGAAGAGGAAAAAAATAAAACAATGACAACTTTCTCAGAAGTTGTTTGGAGAAAACTAGCTTAACGCTAAATAAAGACCTCTATGAAAATCATTAACTAAGTGAATAGCTTTTATCTGTGAGAAAGGTGTAAAACATCTCTCTGTACAGTACCATGTGATATATTTATAGAATTACCACACATGGAGAAACTGAGAAAGAATAATCAGTTAACCACAAAATTAAGGGCAGCTCTAGAAATTAAAGTCCAGTTTCTGCTTTTTTCTCATGGTCTTTTCTTTCTAGATTATATCTCCCTTTTTAGGTGAGATATGAGTATGGCGGAATAGTATTATAATTCAGCAGCCTCACTCAGCACTTACGACCTAATCATGCTTGTTTTCACATGAAACTCATATAAACATGACCATGTCATATATCTGACATAAGATGTACATAAACATAAAGCACAAAAGTATATAATGCATACATGAAACAAATATATTTAAATATATGTGAAACGTGTACAACTGTAAATACAATGTCAATAATACATAATAACTATTCGATATGTGTTTATGGAATTAATAAATGTCCAAGTCTTTTTTTAAGCAATTCTTTCCAATACTTCATAGAAACATTATATTATATATAGTGTATATATATGGAATATATTTATGTATGTGTATAGTATGTATATATGAGACATATATGTGTAGTTATACACTCACACACAAAACAAACATTTCTACTTCTTCATTTGGCAAAATATTCTCAAATACATAAATTCACAGAAGCATAGATACCACCAGGGAAAATTACAATAGAGTTTTCAAAAAAAAGAAGGTAAATATCAAGTTCATTTCCAAAGGAGTGTGTGTAGGTTACTATGTCAGTTAATTGGTTGTTTATTCTCAGATCCAATTCCTGCCATTTTTCACACTTTTCTGAAACCATGTATTTCAGACTCCCTTGCCAAATGGCTTTCAAGTATGATAAACCAGTTGTATGCACTGGTGGAGACTAGATAGTGGAAAGGGGAGAGAAGCAAGAGAATATCTTCCCCTCTTTCTCTGTTTTGGTCAGTATCTCAGTCAGCAGCTGTATCACTTCCATTGCTCTAGGTCCTGGAAGACTGCCTCTCCTTTCCTGGTTAGTTTCCCCTGGGTTTCGCTGACTCCTGGGCTCTGCTAATAGCACCTGCTCCAGGATTTTGGAGGTATTGTGATGTTATTAATCTAGGCTAACTCCCTGGATCCTATTTCGTTCCTAGTATCATCTCTCTGACAAACTTCCAGTAATAAACCCTTCCTGTTTAAAGTCTCTAGTATGATCAACAGTGTCTGACCATTCTCTGTATGATATAATCTCTGGTATAGAGGTACTCCCATGAAACATTCCCAGAGTATGATCCACTTGTGGTCAAATACAATTTTGACTTCTCTTTGAGCTAAAACTTAGAAATCAATAAGCCATGTTCCTAGTAGACCATGACATCATCCATATATTAAATGAAGAATATATTCTGTCAGTTCAAGTATTATGGGTCAGGTATGTTTTTGATGATATAAATTATGGATACCTGTGTTATATGTATTAAATGAGACTTTAGCTTCTGATGCAATATTTTATGGCTGCTTCCTTTTTTTATAAGTTTGTAATCAAATGCTTTAGGTAACAGATGACGGCATGTAGAAGGACAAATTGTTATTCTCTTAAGAACATTTAAAGTTGACTTTAAGGGGTTATCTCAAATTCCCATTTAAACAAAAGGCCAGTTCCCTACATCACAAGTATGAGCTGTAAAGCATAAAGGAGTAGAAAAAAGCATGTAATACAGAATCATGTAAGCCCTCATTTAAAACCACAACCTTGGGAATCATATAGTATTGATAAAATATTAAATATATATATGTGTATATTTTTAAGACAGGCATGTAGAGTGCACAGAAGAGTCTCAATCTGAATGCCTGAATGCTGTGGAATATCTACTTTTAAGAACTATATCCATGCATGTGGCCCTGGAAAAATAAAGTAGTCACAAAGTGTTCCTTAAGTAACAAGATACATTGATTTAGTGGATATAATTGTTTGAAATAGACATTTCAAATATTTGCACATCCCAATGTTGACTTTTCTGAGCATATGGGAAAATGGCATCCTTTATACCAGGGATGGGGCCTTTTTATTTATTATGGGGCGTTAGACATCATCAATTCTGAGTCATGATAAATGACTTCACTCTTACTGCAAAATGACTCATAAACAACTTAGAGTTCAAGAGATTGTTTACAAGCTAAATTAAATTTATTTGACTTTTCCTTATTTAAAAATCAATATCCATATGGACCATTAGATAAACTCCTTTCAGAATAGGTAAGATCAGCAAGAATTATGTGAAATGGGAATGTTTGTAAGGTACTTTGATATTACACAACAGATTTTGTTCTTACTGTGGCCTCAATTTTTGTTAAACTGAAATTGCCTCTACTTTCTTTATTCCCTTGTTTGACAATCAGACACTGACAGGTATGTTTAAGTTGGAGGAATAGCATAAAAAGTCCCATGAGACCATTTTTAGATTATTCTCTAAAATGATTTAATAGAGGTTGAGGGTACAGCGTACAATTTCATTTTGTGTCCTGTAGTATTAAATATTTATATGTGTGCAGGACTCTTCCATGCCTGAAATGAGAAGAGCAGTAGTTATTCCCCACTTATCTATTGTCTTCAAGTTTAGTGAGAAAGGAAAATTAAAGAAGAAACTATCTCGATTTGCCAAAAGGTAAATAAACATTTAGTCTAAATTCAAGAGATCAGATTTACAAATATGAAGACTAACAAGATGCAATGTTGTCAAGAGAAAAGCAAAAAGGACAACTGTCCTTCAAGAGATCAGTTTGATACAGCAAGCAAAATTTTAGGATATTATCTTAAGGATATAATCACATAGGTATAGTGGGATCAAAGATATTCCTCAGAACACAAAACAATTGAAGGGGGAATGAAAACAAAGTCAATAATCATCCATGAGGCACCAGTCAAATAAAATACGGTAGTTTATGTCTTAGTTTGTTGTCTATAGATTTGTGCTGTCTAAAATGCGACTCAGTAGTTAGATGTAAATAATGAACACTTAAAGAGTGGCTAGATACATACCTGGTTTCAAAGATACAATATAAAAAATGTAAAATATCTCATAATTTTAACATTTTTATTCTTTGCTGAAATGACAATTTTATATGTTAGATAAAAAAACATTATTAAAATTGATTTCATCTTTTTTTAGTTTTTTTTTAATGTGTCTACCAGAGAAATTTTAATCGCATATATAGCTCACATTTGCAGCTTGCATTTTATTTCTAGGGATAGCACTGCTTTACAAGCAAAGCTTGAGACAAGGATTTATACAAAAATTTTTATTAATGATGTGCTGCTAAAGGAGAAACTGGTAAAAACGAAAATGCAAAAATAATGACAGGGAATCAGAGTAAACCAACAATGAGTGTGATTCAGGCTAAATCTCAGTCTCATTCTGATCCTGTGGGGAACGTGTAGAGCATGACTTATATCTCAGAGTTTGTTAGATCTTGAATCAAGGGAGCTGGATTTTTATACCTCTACAACAGTCAGTCCTTGGCTATGGGGCCAACCTGAACACATGTGAACACTCATACATTTCTGGCTTTCAGTTCAGTGAAGCAGTTCCAGTAGCCTAAGAGACACCCTCTAAGTATCACAAGTGCAAGCCAGTGGAAACAGCATATGGGAACTGTGTGTTGAATAAATTAATAGGGATATGAAGCGATAAGAGCAACCTACTCATAGTATCAGCTACACTTTGTATAGTAAAATGCTATAAAATAAGTTTTTAGTTTTAGACAGAAGATATGGTAACATATAGTGATATAATAAGAGCATGTTACCAAACATCAAATGTAGTATCTCATATATATAAAATTGTATACCTAATCATATCTTCATAGAAATATGTCTGGAAGGAACTTCCACCACATTTTTTAAGTCTGATTTATGATATTTCACTGATTTTTATTTTTATTTGATTTTTAAAATGTGTATGTTTCATGCATTTGAAAAATAATAGCATGTACAATGGTGCAACTTTTATGGAAAGCAGTATGGAGATTCCTGAAAAAATTGAGACAGGAAATTCCATATGATCCCAGCATACCACTTGAGTGTATTTACCCCCAAAACACAAGACACTTATTTTCAGATATATATACACCTCCGTGTTCACTGCAGTATTATTTACAATAGCCAAACCTGGAAACTTCCTAAGTCCTCAACATGAGATGAACGGACAAAGAAAATGTGGTAAATATCCATAATAGAATACTATACATCCCTCAAAAGATGAAATTCTATCATTTTCAACAATATGTAATGAACTAGAGGGGATTATGCTAAGTGAAATAGCCAGAAGGAGAAAAATACGGAATGACCTCACTCATAGGTGGAATGTAAAGAAACAAAGCAAATGAACAGATAAAACAAGAGCCATCCCTTGGCAATTGACAACAGATCTGAGGTTACCAGCAGGGAAGTGGGTGGAGGGTGGGAACAATGAATGCTAGGGGTCCAATAGTCAATGGTGGGCATGGTGTATTGTCATGTATTTGATGAATTGTGAACCTGTACATATGGGCTTGTATTATTTTGTAAATCAAAGCTAACGCAATAAAAAATAAAAGAAAAGGAAAAAATAAAGTTATTGAAGCACTGATAAAATAATAAAATATTAAATATAAGAATATGTGAAATTTAATAGAATTTATGCATTAGTTATTCATGAATTTTTTCTGATACCTGAATGCACTTGGTGATGTGATTATTACTGACATTCAACTGGTATGCACTTGTATTGTAAAATGGCCAGCATCTGTTGTGATTGACCAACATGTGCTGTACTGGTCAACAACTGGATGAAAATAACTATTATGACATAAGAGTTCATGGTTAAATCAGTCCTGGGTTAACTAGAACATCAAAGAGGATATCTGGATTGGAGGACCAATGGGTTGATAAAATCTTAAAAATATAAGCAAACATCCTAAGTTATTGTAGAACAAAATATCAACATTTTAAATAGAAGTAGGGTGAGTAACAGTGACTTGCAGAGACATATTGAAGCTCAAGTCAAAGAAAAATTGAGTAATATTGACACTGTCTTTGCTAAAATGTTTATTTTTTGTTCATGACTAGTTTTGCATTAATTTTGATGCAGTAAAATAATACATTAAATTATTTATTTTGGTGACTGAGACTGCTGGTGCCCCCCCAAATTTTGCAACCTTGGTATTTGTCTCTGGCCTAACTTACTCAGCTCCGTCTACTCCAGCCCAGGTCATGAAACAAGATTAATCTAATTAGTTACTTGATAAATAAAATCATTATCTGCATATTAAATCTGAGAGTTGGCTGTCGGTTTGACATGTAAAAAACATTGCTGTAAACCCTTCCTTACATTAATGATAATCTACCGCTGTCTTTTCTTGAACTGCAAGAAAAAAAGGCAAAAATATTCTAAATTCAGAACTCACCACAGGCATTTGAACAATGATATGTATGTTCTGTAATGATGTTGAGACACAACAATATCCAGAGGTGTTTGGAAACTGTTGACAGAGTAGCAAATAATTTGATTGTGTCGAAGATGTGCTAACATTTATACATGTTAATACAAAAAAACATGAAGGAAAAATGTTCACATAGACAGACGTAATTGCTAAAAAGAAAACTCATAGGTAAGAAATTAGAGAAATAATATCCAGCAAAGGGTTTTTGGCAGAAATGCTTACATTTATTCTTGGATCCTTGGGACCTTGCATTAAAGTTGATTAGAAGACATATGCCGGATCATGTTGCAGTGCATTTTGAAATTTTTTACCTTTTTGTTTGCTCCATATATTCAGGTTCCTTGAACATGGAGTATTTTGAGAGGAAGGTTTTTCAAATTGCTGACCCCACTCTTTCTCATGCACTCACAAATGTACCTTTCATAAAACACTGTCCTTACATAGTTCACACTATGAGTAATGAAAATAGAAAGATCGAGATCATAAGTTGTTTCTTTGTGTGGTTTTATCCTGAAAGCTTTGTGTTAAATTGTGTGTGCAATTACATATTTATTATTATCCTAATATATTTATGCCACTGTGGTGTTTAATTATTCTTCCTTAATTAACAGAATTGTTTATTTTCAAATTGCATTTTTGGTGTACATCCTCAAACTTACAAAGAAACCTTGACCTAAAAAGATAGTGATGTATATACATGTTTAGAAATAAAATACAAAATAGAGCTTATTAGTCATCTATGAAGTAGTTTAGAATTAGTGCTTGAATAATTTCCTTAAATGATAATAGAGTTTCTCCACAGGGGGAAATACGATATATAAAATTCTCAGTTACTTTTGGGATATTTGTTTTGTATTGTTAAAATTAGATCTTGAAGGAAATAATTTAGAATTAGTGCTCAAACCCAAAAATTATATGCCCATTTAGAAAAATCAATATATGAGTGGTAGGTGATGCTTGAGAACAAATATGTGATAAAATGTACAGGGTGACTGACACCTTTACATGATCATTTTGAAATAAGATGTAATGAAAAAGAGACAGCATGTTGAAAGCACTAAATGGAAAATAAAGCCCTGGGTATATTTGCTCATTGTGGGTAGGGTGGAGGGTGGACAATTCTGTGACTCGTTCTGCATTGTCTCCATGTGTTCCACAGTGGAACTGAGTCCCAGTTGCTCACAGTTGCATGCTTGATAAATCACTTTATATTGGCTTCCTTCTCTCCCTGTTTCAAACTTCATTCTCCTTCCAGGGTTTTGTAAGATCACCTTGCAAACAGACTACCTACACTTGAAACACTTGATGCAAGGTCTGCTTCTGGAAGAACCCTAAATTATGATAATCTCCATAGAATAATGAATGTAGTAATTTGTAACTACTAGAAATCAATCTAGTAATTAGCTCATATTGATCACTCCATCAATCCCCAAATCCTTGTGTTCAATACAGTTTTCCTTGGACCACTAGATGCTTTAAGGTCTACTATCTTTTACACCAAAGAAAAATAAAAGGAAAAAATATTTTATAAACCTCCTTCCTATCTTCCCAAAGTACATAGGGCACATAAGCAAGCTCTCATGGCCAGAGTGTACAATCCTGGTGTAAAAAAAAGTCATATAATAAAAAATGAGTAATTTTGAACTAATGTTCTCAAAGCCTCTACATAATGATATCTTTTATTGCTGAGTGCTGACAAATGAAAAGGATACCTTGCAGGCCAGCTGTGTACATCACAAGATAAACTATCAAACAGATTAGGGGGAATATTTTTCACAAATGAAACAGGCCCCCTTGAAAAGGGTTTGTTCAAAAGTCATTAGTAACCTTTGGCATTTCATTTGGACTTCTATATGCTTGCCACTGGGACTACATTAATATTTAAACATCACACTAGCAAAATACAGATGCATCAAAGCAGTTGAAAGACAAGTTAATAACTGTCTTCCACTCTATCCAAATAAATCAGCGGGATAATGCTGAGGAGTCTAGATACATTTGTTTCATTTAAAATATACAACAGAGAAATGAGATATGTTGTCATAAAGAGCAATAAGGAGCAGTGACCTTTGAATGTCCCAAATTGACCCTTCAATCCCAAGTTTGAATCTAAATATACTGCCTTGTAACATTTTTTGTAAAATTTACCATTATAAAATACAGTATACATGATGTTAGTGTAGGTATATTTTAATTCACACCTGAAAATCCAAAATATGCTGTGTGTGAATGCTCATATCTGTATTCAGAAAACTGTAAGCAACCCGAATGTTCGTCAACGAATGAACAGATAAACAAGGTATGGTATATACCTGCAAGGAAATACAACAATAGAAGAAATAGCATGGATGAACTGCAAAAAATCATATAATTAAAAGGAGCCAGATCCAAAGGCTGTATACTGTATGTTCTATTTATATGAAATTCTAGAAAGGAGGAATCAACAATAGAAAACAGATGAGTGGTTACCTGGATCCATGAGGGAACTGTTTGAAGTAAAAAAAAAAAGTTCTGTTTTTATTGTGATGGTGATTACATGAATGTATAACTATGCAAAAAATTCTAACAAAATTCTCTTAGACTCTGAAATCAAAAGGCTGGTTACCAAAGGTGGAGAAGGACTTTGGGCTTGAAGGAGAAAGAACAACAGCAGTGAATACCACTAGAACTCTGGAGGTGGGTGTGTTGTGATACACACGTTGACTTAGGTGTGAATCTATCCTCTTGAAACTTTTCTAGTACAATAAAGTAATAAAACATTAATAAAAATTTTAACTTGGAAAAATCAAACTGTATACTTAAATAGAGATATTTTATTGTATGCAAATTAGCCCTCAGTAAAGTTATTTTGAAACAAAAATTATCTGTAACTTCCTCTACTAGAACTTTATGTAACTAACAAATCAATTACTATCATTTGGTAAATAAGGCACTAAGAAAAAGAGACTGACAGTTATACGTTCTCAAGAGTTTAGACAGAACAGAGTTATCATCTTTCATTGGAGTAGCTTAGTGGAGCCTGGGATCAAAAACAAAACAAATAAAACAAAACCCTGATTCTTCTAATTCATCTAGAAGAAGATAGCAGGGGGATAGAGGGAGAGAGTGATGGAGTAGAGCAAAACAAAAGCATATTTGATCCACTTTAGAATTTTGCCTACAGACAAACAATGGTATTTCTGTATCCTCACCCTGCTCAGGGATATCATTGGGGAGGCAGAGGAAGAGGCAACAATATTAAAACATGGATATAAATCTCTTGGTGGTGTCCTGTGGTCTAAAATATAGAGATATATTTTGGTGTGAAGGTGACCTAGATCAATTACTAAATTTTTAGTGAACATCAAATCACTTGCAGAGCTGACAAACATGTGAATGCCTGGATCCCACCAAAAATATCATGATGCAGTAGGATGGAGTGGTACAGATATTTTGCATTTCTAGTAAGTTTCTGGGTGATGCTGCCCAAAGAACTACATTTAGAGTAGACCTGATCTAAAGCTCTAGAAAGGTTCCAAATCAAGGGTAGACTTTCATTCTTAATTATTGATAAAATTGTTTTGCTTTCATGGTTAGTGCCTGTAGGTTTGGAAGTTTTGTGGTACAAAGTACTTAAGAGAGTTCTGAATTTGTTCCTTGCTCCAAATTTGTTCAGTTACCAATGAGCACTCCTTGGGATTTGTTGATAAGAGGAGGTAAGTGAGCTTTTGAAAATAGATCTTGGTTGCTTATCATTTGTTTCTTAGAAAATTCAGTGTCACCTGTAGGTGTATGTAAAGACTCCTTGGCCTGCCTGCAGTCAGAGAGTGAAAGTTGATTGTCTGAAACCTTTCAGATGGAAGTTAATGGTTTTGTGGTTCCCAGAATATGCAATTAATGAGTTTCACTGTACTGACATTTTTAATGTCAACATTACCAACAGCAGATGGGAGATGTCTGCATTCAGTGTCTGTTTCCAATTAAGATCTTTAATTTATGATAAATGAATACATTTCAATCATGTCTGCCTTGTATCCAGTGTATGCTTGGTTGATCAACAGTAAAAGATGCTATGCATGTTTTGGTTTGGTAAAAACTGAGTCGGTTCACAGGAAGAAGGCTCACTATTTTAATGTTATTATATATGCTTATCTTAAATCAGAAAATCTCAGAAAAATACAAATGAACTTTGCAGTTCTCCCATCTGTCTATTTATCTACACATGTGTATATCTAGGTATATCTATCCATTATCTATCTGTCTATCTATCTATCTATCTATCTATCTATCTATATATATATATCTATCTATGAATGATACTTGGAAAACAGATAGGGAAAACGTACTTGTGGACATCACAAATCATGTTAGCATTTAAGAATTTTCTTCCAGCTTTTGGACTAAAATATAGGATCACTTGGATATGTATAAATATATAAATTTCTTATTTTTTCACTTAATACATTCTAAAATTTTCCAGTTATCTATTGCTGCATAAAAAAATCACCCAAAATTTAGTGATTTGAAGCAAGAAGTCAATTTGGATCAAGAATCTGTAACTTTGGCAGAGTTTAGCAGGGACAGCTCAACTCTGTCTGGTCCTCTCAGCATTAATTGGGGTCATTTCAAAGGCTGGGGCTAGAATCATCTGATGACTTGCTCACTTGAATGTGTCAGGTGATGTTGACTGCTGTCTGGAACTTAGTTTAACTGGGGTGAGAATCAGTTTGCTCAGGTTTAAGGGCAATATTGAACCCATCCAAAATGATGAAAGGAAGTTAGTTGTAGATTAATGCCTCATGAGAGAGTACATAACAGGTGAAATAATGCGGGATAGAAGGGTGGCCAATATCAAGGATTTCAGCAAAGATGACAGGCTATATGCTACTGAAAAAAATCCTCATGATGGGTCACAAGGAAGTGAACTCCATGAAGAGATTCAGACTAGAAAAGAGTCACTGACATTTTAGTTCTGTAGTTTTAACAGTGTTCCAAGTTCAAGGATCTGTGGAATTTTCTTGATGGTGAGTTCCCAATCTTCAACTTTCTTGACCTTAGCAGTAACATTTGACACAATTTATCATAATTTCTATCTGAAACTTTTTTTTTAAATAGCTTCCATGACTTCAAACTCACCTAGTTTTTCTCCTAATTCTCTAGCTGTCCTTCCTCTGTCTCCCCTGATATTTCCCCTTCACTCTATGGACCTGTACTCATAGATTTCTGAAGAGCTAAGACTTTGGTCTTCATCTCTTTTATATTTATACTCATTCTCTGGATGTTACTCACATCCATTTTTCTAGCTGTTTATATGCTCTTATCTCACATACATAATATTCGTATATACATTCCAAATGTTTTCTCTGAACTTCAGAATCCTATCTCAATACACACTTGATGACTCCAGTTGGATGTCTAACAGATGTGCCTAACTAATTTGTACAGAACTGAATGTTTAACATTCATTGACCTCCAACTTGATTAATCCATGGTATTCCCAGTCTTATTTGACACTGCACCATCTCCCCAGTTACTCCGGACAAAAACTTTGAATCCTCTTTCACCTTTCTTTCTCATTAATACAGTGGTATCCTGGAGTCAGCCTGAATTGATAAATGAGTCAACTGTGCACATCTTTTCCCAACAATGTGATCAGTAGCTCCAGCACCTGCAAGAATTTCTGATTCATAGTATGTGCACAACGAATGAATGTACAGATATCACATATGGGGAAAAAGGGAGTCAATTAGGCAATGTTCTGTGCTTTGAGTCTCACTGAACCATTTTGCTAAATACTAGCTCTTTTTTTATTTAACAAGAAGGAAGTAGGCAAGAATGAAGGCAAGTAGGCAGGCTGACAGGAAGGAAGAGATAAGAATAAACATTTATTTAGTTAGTTTTCATTTTGGTTGCTGTTCCCTGGCCCCAGGTCAGGAACTTGGGTCCTTGGGCTTTACATGGACTACACCGGAGCCACAGACTTAATGCCTGAGCCACCAGAGTGCACTGAGCTTCATATTTTTTATATATTGAGTTGTGCATAAAATTTCATTTGAAAAAAGAAATTTGTTGCATAATCAATAATAATTATAACAATAATAAGTTTTGAAACACTGTTTCTAATGCATTGCTCTTATTTTTCCTAAGGCAGAAACTGAGAATGACAGAGGTGAAATGGCTTGCCTTAGGTCTCACAATCCTACCTCACATCCTTCTAAGTCTAATCTTCTATGAAACCTAAGTGGAATGAAGTGAGAGGACTGTATAAAACTATGAGTTTTTCATTTCACTTGAGTGGGGTGAAGAAACATGTACTAAATGAAACTCTTTAAGAGGAATTTGGTTACAATTTACCAATTATATTAATTACATGATTAAGAGCACAGAAGTACACCTATAGTTCATTGCTAATTAGATGAAGGTATCTGACTCTTCTAATTAAGAAAATGATCACAATAGCTATGTGGGAAAAACAGAAGATTTGAAAAGAAAATCAAGGTTTAAAGATTAAGTACATTAAAATGTAGTATAATTTAGACAGAGATAAAATAATATACAACAAAACTACCTATTTACAGATTAGATAATTCAGTGAGGAGAGGATCAACTTATTCTCTGAATTCCTATAATCTCTTTGGAGTGACAAGAGTTATAGCTCTGGCCACTTATGCATGTGTTATTTATCTTTAAAAGCTATTTGTTGTTTTATGTGAAATTGGCTTATAAACAATTTCCCCCAAGTCATTTCCTAAAACAATTACTTTAAAAATAGATTTTCATTCTTAAACAATTAAGTTATTGATTGATTTGGTTTGCTATTATCCTGATACTTTTTATTATTTTATTTTTAAGTTGCTATGAGTTGACTTTTTACTTCTTGTAAAATTAAACTTATGCCTATGAAGACTGATGAAGTTTACAAAGAATCTAGTAAAAAACCACTTCTAGTTTACAATTTTACTGTTACTTAAAAAATCACTTAAGAAAAATACTGCTTGCTTAATTCCTTCAGTTTCACTTTATTTTCTTCTGGTTATAGTCAAGCAAAAAGTAAAGTTTACAAAGTCTATTTAATATATTAGCAGTGATAGTTTCTGGATGGCAGGCTTGAGGTATTTTTAAAATATTTCCCATATTTCTTTTTTATGAAAACCCATTAATTTTATAATTAGACATCTATAATGTTATAATTATACATAACTACAACAAAAGCTGATTTGATTAGACAAAATATATACAGTCATATTAATAAGAAATTGAGCTTCAATCAGTTTACTCCTTCAGGATTATCTAAACTTTACTTCATTTAAGGACATAGAGTAACAGAAAGGTGGTTGTTGGTAGAAAACTTTAGAACTTTCTTTTCTTGCCACTGGCACTATTAAGAGCCAACTTGTTAGAGCCAAACTCTCTTGTTTGCTGTTGATTAGTTCACTGATCTTAAGATCTGTTAGATGGGAGGAAGTGGACCAGTATACAACAACAGCAGAAACTGCTGCTGATCACACTAATACTGGAAGAAAGCAGAATCTTCCTTTGGCCCCTCCCACCTCCTGTCAGATTTTTAAGGTCCCCTACTCATCCCTATTTGAGGAAAAATTCTCGACCTTGGATTCAGCATTCAAGGTTAAATTGTTATGATGTTATGATTCCAGAGGTATTTGCCCCTTAACATTTCCATCTTTCTTTATTTAAATTTTACAGCCTGCTGACTCCAGAAAGAACTTAAGATACAGTATTTCAATAGGAACCACTTGAAGACCAGAAACTCCAGAGACTTAAAGGAATGAACTTCCACTGAAAGAAATGTGTGGTATGATGACCTGTAAATGAGGGTAGTATTTTGGGTTAGTCATGCCACATAGGTAGTTGCTGACCTTCTCAATCAGTAAAACTGCCCCCTTATAAAAATATAAACAGTATCTGGAAAGTTACTGCAGGAAACAGAACAAAATCCACAGAACAATCATACACAGTGTCTGCTCCTCTTTAACATTCCAGTATACAGCCCTATCCCACTATTTTGCTTCATGTTTGGTTTTGACATAAAATGTTCTCTCTCTCTCCCCCCTCACCCCTCCCTCCCTTCTTCCCTCTATTTTCTCTTCTTCTAATTTGGATCCTTTGCACTTACCTCTAAGGACCCTGCAGGTCCTTCATTGAATTGCTTTTGTACCTTGTCAAAAATCATTAGGGTACATTTATAATGTGTCTATTTCTTTATCCAGTTCTCTATCTGTGTGTATCATTCTGCTAGTGCCACAATGTTTTCATTGCTATAACTACATGGTAAACTTCAACATAAAGTTAAATAAAATTCCCAATTTATTCTTTAGAAAGTTGTTTCAATTATTCTAAGTCCAGTGCTTTCCCATATAAATTTTAGAATAAACTTAAGCGCACAAAAATCATGCTGGGCTTTTGATAGGAACTACATTAAACCTGCATATCAATTTAAAGAGATTTGATGCCTATGTTTAGTCTTTAAATCCATGCATAGTATATGTCTCTCCATTTATTGGGTCCTATTTAAATTATTTCATCAGCATTTTGTAATGCTCAGGATACCGACCTTATACTGATTTTGCTAGATTTAGACCAAAGTATTTTCTCTTTATTGAGCAACTGTAAATGATACTGTATTTTTAATTTGTTTCCACATTTAGTGTTAATGTACAAAATGGGGTCAATCTTTGTGTGTTAATCTTTCACCCTGAAACCTTGCAGAACTCACTTACTCTAGGAATTTTAAATATTTTTGGTATATTCCTTGCAATTTCCTAAATAGACAATTGTGTTATCTGTGAATAGGGACAATTGTATTACTTCTTCTTTTCTTTTAAGAGGAAGGAAGCAGGCAGGAATGAGGGTGAGCAGCCAGGAAGGCAGGAAGAGATAGGAGGAAGAAGCATTTATTTATTAATTACTTGTTCATCTTGGTTGTCCCACCACTCCCACCAACCCCCATTTCTGAGACCCGGGACTCTTCTTAAACCCAGGTCCTTGGATTATATGTATACTATGTCAGAGAGAGCAGCAGACTTAATTGCTAAGACACCAGGGAGCGTTTGTGATGGTTATATTTCTGCCCCTTTTTATATGCTTTTTATTTCACTTTCTTGCCTAATTGTAGTATCTAGAACTCTTTTAAAATATAGGCTTTATTATTCAGGTATATTGAAGCCAGGTGTTGATTACCATTGAAAAGATACCTTTATATATTCACATATTGCAAAAGAAGGGATCTACTCTGCTATAGGCAGGCCACATAGGCAAGAATCAGGGTTTGTTAAGAGATGTGGTGGTAGGGAGGACAATGCTAGTAAGATCCGAATTGTGCTTTTTACAGGGAGAAACAGGGACAGCAGGATAAGCAGGTTTAGGACAGGCTAATTTAAATAATTACAGTGTGCGTTGGGATATAGGGACTGTGCTTAATTGTCTGCTACCAAGCCCTGGGATAATTAAGGCAAAGAAATAGTAGCTCTTAACATGATTCTCAAAAAAAGAGGTGATTGGGTATTGGTCCCTGGTTTGCTTTGCAGGCCAACTCTAGGAACTGGCTAGGGGGTAAGGAGGGTACAGGAGCCGGTGTTGGGAGGTAAAGGACTGAAGCCTCTCCAATGTCATGAAGCTCTCAAGATATTAAAGCATCAAATACAGAAACTAGAAAATGTAGTTATTATAATAATTTTCAATATTACATTGAATATGAGTGGTGAGATGGAGGATTATTAGACATTTGTTTGTGGGTATGGTATAATATATATTGTGATATATATATTTGATACATACTTGCACACCTAAAACATGTAGAATTGTAAAAATGTTATGTCAATAAAAATGTATTATTAAGAAAAAAAAAGAGTGGTGAGAGTGGACAACCTTGCTTTGTTCCTATTCTAAAAATAAAGCATTTGGTTTTTTGTAGGTGAACTATGATTGTTATATTATCAAGTTAATAAAGTTATTCTCTATTCATATTTTGTTGTGAGTTTTTATAGCAAATGAGTGCTGAAATGTATGAAATGTATATGTTTTCTGCAACAATTAATGTCATCATATGATTTTTCTTGAGTCTACTGATATGGTAAATTACAATGATTTTTGAATGCAGAAGATTCACATATCTGGAATAAATCTTTTTAATATACCTTTCTGGATTTAACTTGCTGGTTTTTTTTTGAGGATACTTACATCAAGTTCATGTGAGGTATTTATACATAGTTTTTTTATTTTCTCTTCTGTACTATTTTTGTCTGGTTTTGATGTGAGGGCTCATAAAATGAGTTGTAAAATGTTCCCTTAGCCTCCATTCTTTAGAAGGGATTTTATAAATTGGTTGGCATTAAATGTTTGGTAGAATTCTGCAGTGTAATCTGTGTTTGGAAGTTTCTTTTCTGGAAGATTTAAAATTACAAACTCAAGTTCTTTAATGATTATAGAATTGTTCATTTTATCTATTTCATCATGGTTTAGTCTGTACTTTGTAGTTTTTGATAATTGATCTATTTTTCCTAAATTTTACAATTTATTTAAAAGCACACATTTCTTCGTAGTATTCTCAATTAAATCTATAGTGATATACCCTGTTTCAGTCCTGATACTGTTGATTTTTGTCTTTTCTCATTTCACATTTTAATTCTCCCTTGAGATTATCAATTCTAATGATTTTCTTTTCAAAGAACCAGCTATTTTTTCATTAATTTTCTCAATCATGTTCTTGTTTTCAATTTCATCGATTCTGTCCTTATAATTATTATTTAATTCCTTCTGCTTGCTTTGGGTTTATTTTGCCTTTTTTATAGTTTCTTGAGATAGGAAGTTAGATTGATTTAAGACTTTCCCTCTTGCCTAATGTAAGCATTCAGTGGTACAAATTTCTCTCTTGGTACTGCTTTAGTTTGTCCCACAATATCCTTTGAGACTTGTTTTTAATTGATGGATTATTTAGAAGTGTGAATTTATACTGACTCACTGGAAATTGTGGAGTGAGAGGTCACCTTGACCCTGTTGATAATTTTCTGGCAAAAATGGGGCACCAAGTCTCACCAAATTGTTGTCTTTGAGTAGGGGTGTAATCGGAGCTCCCATCTGGGCCCTGCCGACACACCAGGGAGAAGGGAAGCAAAGGACTGACTTACACTGATTTCATTGCTGCAAAATGAAGACAAAATTTTAACACCCAGCAATACCCAAGTGATACTGTTGTTATGAAAGTTAGTTGTATTAGGACAGTTAAGACTAAAAAGGCATTCTATTGCTAGGCCCACTTCTTTGGGAAAGGGTAACAGGCTTTTCCTGGAGTTTTATTTGTCTATACATACTGGTAGTTCTGAATTGAAGGCTTCTGTATCATCTAATACATATGGGAGGTCCAGGGAAGAAACCACTGTCTTTCCTTCAGTCACAAGATCCCTAGACAGTCTACCACCTTCTTTTCACATTTCAGAGTTTTACTATGCTTGCTTGTTATGTTATGTCCAGGAACTTTTATGTATAAGAGGGAGGATCTAGGAGTAATAGGTCTCTTCCATTTTAATTGGAAACAGAAACCTGTGATAGTTTTTTATATTAAGGATTCTTAGACATCAAAAGTGGCATATTTCTTGTCATATATTTTACAATGTGTATATATTATGTGATTTTTTTATTAGGCTATAGATACTACTTTTTAAATATCCCTTTTCTCTCAGTATTATAGGAAGTACTTTTCAATTCTATCACAATTTCCTTATGAGCATAATTTTAATAGCTAATTGAATCATCCTAGTACTAGCTGCATAGGCTATTCTATTTTTTCACTGTTATAAATTTATATTAGTATAAATCTTTTTTCTAATTCAGGTTTTTTTTAGTTTATAGTCCTATAAATAAAATTACTATGTCAAGGTATAAACATATAAAAATCAATTGACATATTGTTCTGATTTCACTATCTTTTGACAAAGAAGTGTACCTTTCTCCCCTAAAACTCAGTTTTGTCTAAAGTTCAATTTAAATGATCCTTTTGAACTCAGAAAAAAAATATGTTATATCAGCTACACTGAAAAAGCAGATGTGAAATGCAGAAAATTGCTCTAATCCAAGGGAATCATTATGTAGTTTTTAAAAAATGTGTGACTACTTTGGAAACCTCAGGAAATATGCCTGAGAAGTTCTTTGAAGTAATCCAGGGCATGGAAAATGTAAAACGGTAGCTGGCTGTGTTATTCATGGTGGTTGTTTCCAAGGAAACAGAGGCAAAAGACTTGTGAAATCTGGGTTTTATAGGAGAGAGGTTGCCCTGTGTCATTTCTGGTTTTAAGGCCCCAGGACAACCAGGAGTCATGGATAGACTCAAATCACCATGCAGTACTAGTTCTCTCCTCCTGCCAGTTCTGGATTCTGTGCTGTTCTGTTGGAAGTTCTAACTATAGTTGCTTCTGTGGCACTTCATCAGCTTGACTTGTATCAACCTAGTTGCCTTTCATGATCTTAGATGCTGGAGAAGCAGACAAGAAGGACTAACTAAAGAGAACATGGAAGTACAAACAGACCAGTTTGGAGGACATTTGGCAGACTCATAGAGAAACAAGTATTCCACATAAAAATACTTATCTCTCCTAGAACTAATGAAAATTAGCTAATTTGCAGGATACAAAATCAAATTACTTTACTATATACTAATAACAATTCAAAAGAAAAATAAAAGAATCATCTCACAATAGTATTATAAAGAGTAAAACAATTGGGTGTAAATTTAACAAAGGAGGTGAAAGACTTGTATAATGAAAGCTACAAAACACTTCTGAAAGAAATTCAAGGCTCACATAAATGGAAAATTGCCTCTTGTTCATGAATTGGAAGACTTAATGCTGTTAAAATATCTAATTATATTAAGTGAGCTACAAATTCAATACTATCCCTATCAAAATTTCAATAGCATATTTTTATAGAAGTTTTTTTAAAATGCTAAAATTCATATGGAACCACAAAGGACACCTAATAGACAAAATAATCTTGAGAAGGTAGAACAAAACAGGAGGCATCATACTTCCTAACCTCAAAACATATTACAAAGCTGCAGTAATTCAAACAATATAGTACTCTCATAAAGACAGACATATGGACCAAGGAAACAGAATAAAAAGCCCAGAAACAAACCCGTGCCTATATGGTTAATAGATCTTCAACAATGGTAGCAAGACTGCACAATGGGGGAAGGAACAAAAGTCTATAGTGTAGGAAAAACTGTATATCCACATGGAAAACAACAAAATTGGACCTTTATCTTATATCACACATAAAAATCAACTCAAAATGGATTAAAGAGCATAAGATTGGAAACTGTGAAGCCCCTAGAATTTGGTATTGGCATGATTTTTTTTAATATGACATCAAAAGCACAGGCAATAAAAGCAAAAGTAGATGAGTGGACCTATATCAAACTAAAAATCTTCTGCACAGCAAAGGAACACATGAACTAAATGAAAAGGCAGCCTATTGAATAGGAGAAAATATTTGAAAAACATATATCTGATAATTAATATCCAAAATATATAAAGAACTCATAAATTCAACAGCAAGAAAACATCCAAACGATCCAATTAAAAAGTGAGTAAAGGACTGCATAGATATTTTTCCAAACAAGACATACAGATGGCTAACAGGATGTGAAAAATACATAACTGCTCACTGGGGAAATGCAAATCAGAAGCACAATGAAATATCATCCACCATCTGTTAGAATACCTATTATGAAAAAAGATAAGAACTAAAAAAGATAAAATTATTATTATAGCATTTTATTATATTACATATTACAAAAATAAAAAATAGGAAATAACAAGTGTGGTGCACTCTTCTGCTTCATGTGGCTGAGACAGCTGGGGTGTGGACCATGTAAAGCCCAAGGACCAGGCAGAGGGAGGGGACAAAAGAAAAACTATATAAGTAAATAAATCACTTCTTCCTCCTGTCCTTCCTTCCCTCTCTCCTTCTTTTGCTCTCTTCTGTCCTTTATCTCTTAAAAAATAACAAGTGTTGGTAGGGATGTGGAGAAAAGGGAACTCTCATGCACTGTTGACAGGAATGTAAATTGGTACAGTCACTATAGAAAACAGTATGGAGATTCCTCAAAATTATAAACAGACCTACAATATGATCCAGAAATTGCACTTCTGGGTATATATCTGAAGAAGACAAAAATACTAATCCCAAAAGATAAATGCATTCCTATGTGCATGACAATTATTTGTAGCAGACAAGATATGGAGAGACTGAAATATGTATTGATGAATAAATAGATAAAATGTTGTGACAGATATAAATAGAAATAGATATATATATATATATGTATATACACACATATGGAATGGTACTCAGCCATAAAAAAAGAGTGAAATCATTTTCAATATGACATCAAAAGCACAGGCAACAAAAGCAACATTGAGTGCATTATGCTAGGTGAAATAAATCAAAGAAAGGCAAATTCCATATGCCTTTATGGACTCTTAAAAATATAACAAATTAACAGAACAAAACTCATAGATAAGAGAACAGAATTATGGTTTCCATACTGGAGTGGTGCAAGGGGTTGGAAGTTGTTACAAAAAGAGGTACAAACTTCCATTTATGAAATAAATAAATCATTGGGTATGTGATATATTACTTGGTGACTACAGTTGGTAATACTGTAGTCCATATCTAAATGCTGTCAAGAGAATAAATATGAAAATTTCTCATCACAAGAAACATTTTTTTGTTTAAAGGAAAGGAGCAGACAGGAATGAAGGCGAGTACGCAGTCAGGCAGGAAGAGAGAGGAGGAAGAAGCAGTTTATTTATTTTAATAGTCGTTCATCTTGGTTGCTCCCTCTGGCCCTGGGTCTAAACCTTGGTTCTTCGGATGTATGTGGACTGTGCTACAGTAGACTTATCTGCTAGAACACCAGGGCATTCCAAGAAACACTTTTTAAAACTTTTTAGGATGACAGATGATAACTAGATTTATTGTGCTGATCATCTTGCAATGTATTCAAATATTGAATCATTATATTATATATCCCAAACTAATATAATGATATATGTCAATTATACCTCAAAAAAGATAGCAAATAATCCCCCCAAATTAGAAAACAAAAAAAAGTAGAGTTACCACATGGTTCTACAATCCCACTTCTGGGTATTTGCCCTACCCCACCCAACTGAAAACAGGATCTTCAAGAGAGATCTGTAGTCCCATGTTCACTGAAACATTATTCACAATGGACAGAAAATGCAAACAACCCAAATGTACATTGATGGATGAATGGATAAATGAATTGTGGTGTATCTATATAGTACAATTTAGCCTTAAAAATAAGGAAATCCTCTAACATGCTACAACATGGATAAACTCAAGGACATTATGCTAAGTGAGATAAACCAGTCACAGACGCTCAATACTGCACGATTCCATTTATGTGATGTATCTAAAGTAGTTTAACTCATAAAGATAGAAAGCAGAATGGTGGTTGCTAAGGGCTGTGGGGAGAAGAAAAGAGGACTTGCCATATAATGGGCACAGAGCTTTAGTTATGCAAGATGAAAAAGTACGACAAACCTGCTGTATAACAATGTGCATATAGTTAGCGATACTCAAAATTTTGTGCTTTTTACCTTTTATAACAAAAAAATTCATTTCTAATCATGGCAGTGCTAAGTTAAAAACACTTGAGTTTGGAAGCATTTCATGCAGATATATTGGTTTACCATCTTTCTTCATGTAAACATAAAGGGAATTATATAACAATGCTCTCCTAACATAATATAAAGCCAGTCATTGATTGAAATCTACTGTGGTGTTATTTATAAGCTGCCTTATTTAGTTCTCAAAAGGAATCCTGCAAAATCAATATGATTCATGCACCCATTAGTTCATTTAACAAATATTTTTACTTGTATGTGATATTTATCTGTACAAGATAAGCAAATGATCTGAGCTCATGAGGCTTAGATTCAGGTGCAGATAGAAAATAGTTACACAATTTTTATAAGTCGATATAAAAGTATGAAGTAATATAATACTATATGGTTCAATATAATGCCAAGTGGTTAAGAGTGTTTAGACAATAAAGCAGGATAAGGAAACAGAGGCAGGAGCTATTCTAAAAAGAAAGGTCAGGGAAGGCTATTCTGAGGAGATAGCATTTGAACAGATCTGAGGGAAGTGAGAGAAATCATGAACTATCTGAGAAAAAAATGTTTTCAGCAGAGAGAACAGCAAAGCAAAGATCAAGTGGGAGGAGCACGTTTTGTATGTTTAAGAATAACAAGAGGCCAGTGTGCCTGGAGTCCACAGGAGTAGAGAAAGCTTGGAGAAGTGGAGGTTTCAGTTTTCATGTAACCAGTGGAAAAATCCATGTTTATTCCTTTATACTCAGCCATTTATTAAACAGCTCGTTCCATCCTGTTCTTTAAGAAGAACTTCAACTTTAGAACTGAACAAAGCTAGCTGCTAATGATAGCAATTACAGTTCCTCTTTGGGTGTCAGGTTGCTCATCCTTTGTGATAATACTTATAAGTTAACTTAAAGACAGACTTAACTGAATTAAGGTATGTTAATGTTATAGCATAGAGTCCATATGTTTTACAAATGATATTTAAGACCAACTCTCCTACAATGGAGAGTATTATAAGACCAGCTAACCAAAGATGAACTGGATCATTACACCACCTATTGTGCTGAAAATCTTTTCCTTTGCCTCTACAGGTTTCCTCCTCTATATTGAAGAAAAACATTACTAGGTAATATGATTCGCTAGTTTATTTTTGGGTGTGGGACTGATATTTCCATTAATTTATATGGAAAAAAATTAAACAGTCCCAGATTCCAAAAATAACCTAACAAATTATACTAAATGGGAACTTTGTACTTTTGGATAGTGGGACAAACATGTACTCTCTTTACCCAGCTCTGTGACCCAACAGAACAGAAAGCGGCACAACAATGGTCTGGAGAATAGCTAAGTTTCCTGGGTTATGGAGTCATTTAGTCTTCTCCTGCTATGCCCTCTATCTTCTCATGGAGTAGAACCCACAATTCCATGGATGGCTTCAGTACTGAGAAACAAAATTCAGATTGAGATTCAAAGAACAGCACACCAAACCACCACACAAGTGGACTACCAAAGGAGCTATTACCTAATTAGGAAGTCACAGTTGTCAGTCCCAGAATTCAATAAAGCCCATGTCATAATCCACAGCAACAGCAGGGACACTTTATATACTGCCTATCTTCCCAATTAACTCAGTTCCCAATTCAATTTTCATGCAAGAGCATTTCATTGGCAGAGCACAAATCACATTCAGAATCCCAGCTTCAAGGAAGATTTTCAGTTTTTGAACTATAGAAAATTATAGGAGAAAAAGGTTAGCTTGAACAAAATAGATAAAGAAAAAAACATACCTCTACATAATAAAGGCTGTATGTGACAAACCCATAGTCAACATTAAATTCAATGTTGAAAATCTGAAAATTTTCCTCTTTGATCAGGAACAAGGCAAGGATGTCCAGTCTCACCAATATTATTCAACACAGGGGAACATAGGAAGTCCTATTTAACACAAATAGACAATAAAAAATATAAAAGGTATCCAAATTGGAAAGGAAGAAGTAAAACTCTATTTACAGAAGACATGATAATATATAAAAATTCCAAAGACTCCAGTAAAATTCTATTAGAAATAATAAATATGGGAAAGTGGCAGACTACAAATTGAATACACAAAATCTGTTATGTTTCTCTGTGGAAATATCATACCAACAGAAAGAGATCCTCCATGCAAATACCAAGCCATCAGCAAGAGAAATCAAGACACTAACCCATCTATAATTGTATCAAGAAGAATAAAATACATTGGAATAAATTTAACCAAAGTGAAAGATCTGTATACTAAAATCTAGCTATTGTTGAAATAGAAGAAGGCAAATATAAATGGAAAGATATTCCATGCTCATGGATTGAGGGAATTAACATTGCTCGTGGCCATATTACCTAAAGCAATATACAGATTCAACGCAATTCCTATCATGCCCCAATAGCATTCTTCACAGAAATAGAACCCAAAATGATGAAGCTTGTTTGTAACTACTAAAGACTTAAAATAGCAAAAAATTCTGAGAAAAAGGAACAAAAATGAAGGTATAATGCTCCTTGACTACAAAGGAGTAGTAAATAAAACAGCATGATACTGGAATAAAAACAGACACAGAGGTCAAAAACCCATAGAGATATGGAAAACCAATTTGCAATAAAGGAGTTAAGACCATACAATAGAGAAAGGATAGTTGCTTCAGTAAATTGTGCTGAGAAAACTGGACATCCACATACGAAGGAAAGAATTGAAACCACCATCTAATACTATATGCAAAAATTAATTCAAAATGGACTAAAAACATTTGTGTAAGCTCTAAAGCCATAAAATACATAGAATAAAACACAGGTGATATGTTTTAGCACATGGGAGGATGAGAGCCCACATAGAGGGTAAAAGACCAGCACCAACTCTCAAGCAAATAACTGAGGCCATCCTGGACCTACCTGTTCAGCTAACCTTCCAGTAGAATGACACTTCAGATGAGTCAAAGTAAGCTAAGCAGAATTGCCATCAACTTCACAAAAGCATGATAAATAATACATCAATATTGTTTTAAGCAAAAAAACAAAACACAAAAAGCAAAAAGGATATTCATTAATATCCTTATTGTTACTTTTAGGATAAGGTTCAGGCTCATTAATCTGGTTCCCACAGTTGCTGACTTGGCTTTATAATATGAATCCTGAAAACCTCCACTATGAGTCTTTGTGATCATTGGAAATACTTTCCCATTTTTCTTAAGGAAAAATTGGAAAACCTGGGAAGCAGTTTAGGTTGCTCTCATCATTAGTATAATTAACAAAACTCAACAGAACAGCTGCCAACATGCAAAACAGCTGGCAATGTGCAAGTCTATAAAAGGGAGGCTATCACAAACAAGAGTACTTTCTGGAGAGTTCACTGGGAGCTATGCTGGGCCATATAGAACAGTTTTTATATCATATGGTACAAGCTATTGCCAACAACTAACTTAGCTGGAATCCGTGCTTGTTATTGCACACATGCACACATGACCAGGAGTGCAAACATACATACACACACAAACAGAAATAGAGATAGAAATTTTGTTTCCACAGAAAGACTTTCTATTGAATTAAATTTTGTTTAAAGGTTATCTTAGAAAATGTCCTCAAACTAACTTCTTGAGACTAGATCACAAGGTAAAATTCTAAAAGTGCCATTCTCCATACCCAGAAGACTTCCTTAATCATTCAACTGGACAATTGTGTTTCCTTGGTGGGCTTTCCTTTTCTTACTGTATAAAAGTGCATCCCACCTGGACAGGTAGAGAAGAGATGCCCTGGAGAATATACTAAGACCTCACAGTTTGTTGGATGATGCTACTTTCCCTCAATATTCATTTTCTTTCCACATAGTTAAGCCTATATTCAGATGTACACCTGCTTTTTGTCACTTCTTGTTCTTGGGGCTATGAGTGGGGATAGTTAACTGAATTATGAGGGATTTTAAATGACTATCGCTAATCAATATCCATCAAAAAACATGGGTTATCAAAAAGACTGTTCCATTTGAAAAAGCCTGAGGAATTAATGAAATGTTTTGTCTTCCTTGGAGGTATATATTTTTTAACTCCAACTTTTATCTTTCCAGCCACTGAACTTCACTCTATTGCTTTTTATGTGACCTCAAGAAAAATCTAATTAATTGAACTAGGGCAGCTCACAGTAACAGACAACACCTCAACCTTGGTTTAGATCTATCTTGCCATCTACTTAATGCCTGCACCTCAATTTCAGAACATGATTTCAGAAAAAAAGCATATGGAAGGTTTATTTTAGATTTTCACTCTGGACTTCAGTGCTGCCTGGCAGTCCATTGTGCCTTCCAAAGATCAAATCATTCTCGCAGTATCTAAGATGACTATTTCACTCAGCTATCTCTTGCCTCAAAATCTATCTTTTCCCTATTTCTCACTTTTGGCTGATGGCTTTACTTTTTTTTTTTTTTTAAAGGAAAGGAAAGGTGCAGGCAGGAATGAAGGAGAGTAGGCAAGCCGGAAGGAAGAGAGAGGAGGAAGAAGCATCTTTATTTAATTCTTTTTAGTTGTTCACACTGGTTGCTTCCCCCTGGGCCCAGGACTCAAACCAGGGGTTTGTGGCTTTCTCCTTTGGAGGAGACTGACCTAACTGCTGCTCCACCACAGCACACCATACTTTTTCACTGAAAAATTAAGTAGGAGTTCTAACTTACACATCCTTTACCATTACATACATCTTCTAATCTCACTGCATCTGTATCCAAAAACTCTACCTTCTCTCCAGTTGCAACATATAAACAGACTCCTATCTTTATAGTTACCAATACTCCTCTCACCAGTTCAAGAACAATGCCTCTGTCACTGTTTTCCTTTTTTTCCTGCAGCCTCTATCTTACCATCATTTTCATCCTCATATGAACTGCTATAATAGCTCCAATAGCTCCAGTTCTTATTTCAGCATTCCCTCACCATTACATTACTCTGTTTTCTAGTCAAAAGCCTTTGAAAATGTTCCCTATGCAGCCTTCACTTCTTTCCTTCCAACCGTTCACTGAATCTACTACAGCATGTTTTGTCATCAACACTCCACTGAAATCTGCCTTTCAGTCCCCTCCACACTGCCAAATCCATTATCAATCCTCAAGTTCCATATTCCTTGAGCTCTTTGTATCATGGTGAATGTTGTTCATTCTTTCATGAACCGTGGTTTTCACTTGGCTTCCAGGGCTGCTTTTGGTTCCCTTAACGGCTGGTTTTTCCGAGTCTCCTCTATCATTTTCTTATCCTATGTTTCTATGTGTCTCATTGCCCCTGAGAAAAGCCTCCAACACCTTTATGTATACTCTCTCCCTACATGATTCCACTGCTTTAAACAAAATCTATAAGCTGACACCTCCCAAGTGTCTCTAGTTTCAACCTTCTGCTAAATTCTAGTTTCATATCTACTGCCTGGACTTGAAATTCTAATAGAGATCTCACAACTGACATGTCCAAAAATGAACCTGATTATACCCTTCCCCCAAACGTACTCTTTCGCCACTGTTTTCCATCTCATCAGACATCTTCCATTTCATGAAGTGGCACTGCTATAGACTCAAGGGTTGCGTATCCCTGCAAATTCACATATTGAAGCCCTAACTCACAATGTGATGCTCTTAGGAGGAAGGGACCTTGGTGGTGATTAGGTCATAAGGGTGGATCTTCATAAATGGACTTAATATCCTTATAAAAGAGACCCCAGAGAGTTCCATCAGCACTATGTCATGTGTAGATACAGCAAGAAGACAGCTCTCTACAAAGCAGGAAGTGGGCTATCAACAGACACAGAATCTAAAAATGCCTTGATCTTAGACTTCTCAGCCTCTAGATCTGTGAGAATTGTTTTTGTTTTTATAAGTACCCCAGCCTATATTATTCTGTTATAGCAGCCCAAACAGAGTGATAGGCACCATCATGCATACATTTTCTCAAGTCTCAAAAGTTGTTGTCATCTTTTGCTTTTTTTGTTTAGATAGTACATTGTAATCCCTTAACAAATGCTTATCTCACATCTACAAGTGCCACTCCAGGTGCCAGTCATAACCTCTTACCTGGATTACTGCAATAGCCTCTTACCTTGTCTTCAACTTTTCATTCTTACCTTTCTGTAGCTCACTCTTCTTAAGTTCCAGGATGACTCTTAAAAATATGTCAGTGCATATAATTTCCATGCTCAAAACCTTGCAGTGATTTTCCACCACACTTAAAATAAAGTATAAAGTCTTTAGTATGGCTTACAAAACCTTCACTCTGTGACCTCTCGGGTTATTTCTCTGGTCTTATTTCTTACGATAGCTCTTTTTCACTAAATTCAAACCACACACTGGCATCTCACTCTTCCTCTATCACAATAAACATGTTCCTACCCCAGAGCCTTTGTACTTGACAATCTTCTCTGCTCTCAAGGACTATCTTCTCCAACATCTTCACATGACTGGCTCTCACTTCATTCAGTCTCTGCTCAGTTGAATTAAGTGTCACCTCATTGAGGCCTCTCTTGCCCACTCTCTCATAAATGGTATCAGACCTAATTCTATTTTCATTCACTGACTAATTTCCTTCTCATAACACTTACCACTAACATTAAACTATACATCATTAATCAACTTTGTTTATTTTGCTCAAGGCTGTATATATCTGCAGTGTTTAGAGTAGTGATTTAACCTAGTAGATACCTAGTAAATAGTGACTCTATCAATACTGTTGATTCAATAAATATTGATAGATGTTAGATTAATCATGAACTTTCTGAACAACCATGGGCAAGAGGACGGGCTAGTCTTTTCTTAATAGGGCCTAGGCAGTCCTTGGAGGAAAGGTGGATGGGAAAGTCTATTTTCTTTGAGTACAAATTCTTCTATAGCAATAACGAGAAAGTCTACACCCTAGCAAGGCTTCATTTACAAGGATCTTTATAAACTGATTAAAATATATGCACAATAATATCTAAAATGCCTGAGACTTCTCACTTCATGGAAAGTTTTTCTGATTTTCACTTGATTCAACTCACTATGTGAATGTACTCTGTGGATATACCATTTCAAACTTACTTCAGAAAATGTACTTCATTTTCTGATTTAGATTTTAAAATAGCAGTTCTTTCTCTAAGTGAAAGAATTTTTGACCTAATAACTGATTATAATAAAGAAGTTCTCACCAATTATTCAAAAATCTGTTAAAGAAAGATTTGTCTAGTTAATTAAAAAGACAGGACTGTTGTATGTTTTTCATTCTGCTGGGCAGAGGCACAAGGACTTCATCTTCAATGTTCTGTTTGCTTTGCTTCCCAGGGATTTTTTTTTTCCCACAAGACCAATTGAGGATTTTCCAACTAAACTGCAGTCTTGGTTCTCTTTCCTCAATTCATGTGGGATATTTAGATTAATAAATGGGAATTTTTCCATCTTAAAATTCTATCCATAAATTCTCTTGCACAAGCTGCTGGAAGGCTAACAGATGAAGTGGTAGCAAAGGTAGACTAGTTATGAAATTAAAAAAAAACTCTTTTTGCCCACATGTGTAGTTTATGGTTGTATATTGCAAATACATGGCATATTTACTTTGAGTAAACTGTCCCCAGTTTTCACAGGCATTGTGATTTCTCAGATGCTTCTCCATCTGAACTGACAACCTCTCCCTATAATGAAATAAACTAAAATTTACTGAGAGCATACTTAATCATCTTATTTCAAATTTTTCTCCCATTATGAGAACCACATTTCATAGATGTGGAAACTAAGAGTTTAGAAGCATATATTTCCTGCTTCACGTTATATGGAGGGAGCAATAGAGATTCAGTTGGCAAACGCATATAGATATGAATCTATACTAAATTAGAAGTTACTTTGTGAGAGTGGCTTGTAGACACCAGTGCAATGCCAAAATTGTGTACTCAGTACCTTTTCTAAACATTTTTTCAGAAATACAAAAAAGAATACAGTGAACACCTATTTATCACCTACCTATATTAAGGAATAAAAGTTAAAACAATGGAAGTTCTTTCATGCCCCTTCTCACATTTCCTTCACTCTAAATTTAAATTATTATTCCAATAACTGTTTTTGATTGGGATTTTATTTAATTCTTAGGCTGATTTTGGGAAAATGAACATTATTATGATCACTGAATCTTCTCCATCAATATGGTATTTCTCACCATTTCCTTGGGATATCCTTAAATTCTTGTAGTAACAGTTTATAATTCTTACCTTAAAGGTTAATTACATATTTTGGTAAATCTATTACTGGCAATCTTTTAAAAATGCCTTTGAAAATGGCACTAAAAGATAATATTTTCTAAATGTATTACTGAGGGAAACAAATGCAGTAGAATTTCACATACTGATAACTGAATTTGCTGGTTTTACCAATTCCAATAAATTTTCTATAGGTTTTCTTGAATCTTCTCTAGAGACAACTGCATATTCTATGAACAGTGGTAGTTTTATTCTTCACTCACCTATTTTAATAAATTGTATTCTCATTTTTATCTTTGTCTTAACATGCTGGATGGAATCTCCAGTGAGATGTATAAATGAAGTAAAGGTAATGATATCATTTTCTTAATCCTTATTTATAAAATAGGGATTCTAGCATTAAAACATTATTATTAAACCATGGAAGTTTATGATAGATACTCTTAATCTGACTAATAAATTATTTTCTACTGCTAGTTTGTAAGAGATCTTTAAATCATAAATAAGTACTGAATTTTATCAAATACTTCTCTTGAAATAATACTTTTTTGAAATGATGCATTTTTTCCTTTATTCATTTATTGTGCTGAATTCTATTAATATTAACGGTAAGCCAATCTTGCAAAACAGAATTTTCAAATGGAATTATTTCATTCTCAGCTTTGGCTGAGGCCCTAAGACAATAAGCAACACATTCCAATGTGAGGTGTGAGACCACCATGCTGGTCTTATAAAGGAGATAGTTACAAACTGGTTTGGTGACCCTTAGCTGACCAGCAATTCCTACATATTAGAGAAGTTAGAGAAACCAAGAAAAGTCTTGGAAATTAGGGGAATTGAAAGAAAGCTCTAGGCATTTTATTAATCTGAAGCTCTCCCAGTGGAAGGGCTTGAGGGTGCGTCAAAATTTACCTTAAAAGTAGGGAAAGGAGCTTTAGTGGGATCACTTAAAGATTTGATATGTATCACCCAGATCTCAGGAGTTTTCAACTACTTAAGAAATATGAAGGAGAGGAAGGTCTTGGAAAGGCTCATAACTGTACCCTAAAAGATAACAAAATGGTTTTAAATATCAGCTAGGCTAAGACAAGGTTGATAATGGTTCATGGAAACTTAATCTTCTTCCTCCTCTCATCTATCCCTCCTCTGGTATAATTCTACAGGTATCACAATTCCTCATTAGCATTTATGACAGAGAAAGTTAGGTATACTTTATGATGAAAATATAAAAATACTGGCCACAACTTTCTCATTTCAGCTACTTATGAGAAATGGAAGAAGATTTAACTTTAAAGAAATTCTAAAGCTTTAATTATTATTGACACTTAACCTGAAACTTTTCTATGACAAAACATGACCAAGGGAAAAGAAGATCTAATCTAATTAAGTGGGCAACAGGAAAATCAAAGTTGTTTTCTGATTATACCCCATGAGTCCTACTTATTCAATTTACTAGTTATATTTTTGTTCCTGAGTTAAACCTAAGTGTTGAATATTTTAAAACATTAAAATGCAAACATCCTAAATAAAATGTCATTGATCTATTTTATAACTACTAAAATACTATTTATATTTTATTCCGTGTTTGTATTTGTCTTAATTATTAAGATTGGGCAGCAATTTTCCTTTCCTAAAAATGTCCATGTCTATTTTTTCACGAAGATTATATTAGCTTTGATAAAATAATTGAGCATTTACTCATTTTCTATTGTCTTGAAAGTCTACAGATGATTAGATTCTATGTTCTTTGAATGTTTGGTAGAATTCATTCATGAAATCATTTAGGTACAGTGTTCTATGCTTGTGTGGGAGTGAATCCTTAGCTACTGGCTTAGACTCTTTAATGATTATGTTTATTCAACTTTTATTGTTTTCTATTACTTTCAATGTCACATATTTCTAGGAAATTTCCATTTTATCTATTTTCATGTATATGATCATAAAGTTGATCATAAAATATCTTGTTTTAAAATTTTGTTGGATTTAATACTGTATTTCATTTTTATTCATAACATGATTTCATTGTGTCTATTTTTCTACATTTAAAATTCTTTGTTCAAATACAGTTATAAGAAATAGATTCCATATACCATTCACCCAATTCCACCCAATGGTAACATCATGCATAAATATAATACCATACCACAACCAGGATAATATGAATACAATATATATGTTTTACTTAAATTTTATTAGTTTTACATGCACTCATTTGTGAATGTGTATAACTCTATGCCATTTTTCACATATGTAAATTCATGGGTCCTCCATAGTCAAGATACAACAAGAATAGTAAAATCATAAGTTTACCTCAAGTTACCCTTTTATAATTGTCTTCACTTCCCTTACACCCTTAACCCAGGCATTACAGCTGGCAACCATTAGTCTGTTCTCTATTGCTTTGTCATTTCAAGAATAGTAAATAAATGGAATGATATTGTGTGTTTAACCTTTTGAGATTACTTTTT